>JAHHZJ010008793.1:0-24432 GCA_021437245.1 Aegilops speltoides
AAACTCACAAAGGCACGACAATGAATTGCCGTGTCCTTCCTCTTGATCCTCCCCATGAACTGCCGTTGCATCTACAATGACATGAACTATCGATCATTTTATCAAGTGCTCAGAAACTAACCCCGGGCCTCGAACCAAATTCCCGTTGGAATTCTTGTTGGCCTCGGATTTGTCTTCAATTAAGCGAAGACGGTCCCATCAAAGGCCCCGACTCAAATGATGAAGATGGTTTGGCATCATGAAGAACATGCTTTTCAACATCATTGATGGCGTTCCCGTCAACTTCCATATTTCTTCATGAGGACTCCGGCTAATGTTGCAATGTCCCTTTTGGTGAAGCCCTATGCCTTGGATTATGAGATTCATGGGCAAGTGAAATAATTCCCGGGTGGTTTTGTAATTAATAACAACATATATATCATTGAACTAATTGTTTCTTGAGAATCATTTGAAAGTTGTGATATGGGTATCAATGACTAAAGATGTGGACCCTCAAAATGCTAAGGAAAACATTGGCAAAAGCTCAAGACTCCATTTTGGTTTAGTGATCCAAGATCACATTGAGGTTAGGAAAGCCAATACTATTAAAGGGATGAGGTTATGATAATGATCGGTTGCTCAAAGTGCTTAGTGATCTATCTCCCAAACTATCCAATCTTTCATTCCAAATACACTCATAAGTAATCTCGGTCCCACGATTCCATAAACTTCATCCCCGAGATGAACCACCTCAATATACCCAAACCCTAGAAATTTGGTTTTCCGATTCCAAACTCGGTCTCACGAAACTAGTGTTAAAACACTAACATACTCTCATATCGGTGTACCGAGATGATAAAATCGTCCAGAGTTGGCAAACCCTAGTTTGGAAGAATCGGACTCAAGATTGTATTTTGGTCCCAGAAAATCCCGTTCCAAAGATTTGAACTTTCGGTCTCAGGTTGTCAATTGGTGGAAGATTGGTCAAATTGTGTAATTGGATTTTATTAATGGAGGCTATAAATCCCCCCACCCCTCTTCATTATGGAAGAGCCATCGGGAACTACCCTCCTACCTTACATTTAGAAGAAAACTACCTACCCTTGTGTTGAGATCAAGTTGCTCCCCCCACCATATGAAACTTGATTTCTAGCCTTCCCAAGTTGCTTTCCTCAATCCTTTCTTCCACAGCCAAATCGGTGAGGAGAGTTGAGTGTTGGGAGATTATCATTTGAAGCACAAAGGCAAGGAGTTCATCATCACCAACACCATCTATTACCTTTTGGAGGTGGTGCCTCCTAGATTGGTTAGGTGTTGCTTGGGGCCTCCGTCAAGATTGGAGTTGAACCAAGAAGTTTGTAAGGGCAAGGAGATCGCCTCCTGAAATCTACAGTAAGGCTAGTCCTCCGTGGTATGCCATGATGGTAGACAAGGTTGCTTCTTTGGACCCTTAGTGGGTGGAGCCCTCCGTGGACTCTGGGTTACCCTCAGGTGGGTTGAAGTCTCCATCAGCGTGGATTGGATAGCACCACCTATCGGAACCACGAGAAAAATCTCCGTGTCTCCAAATTCGTTTGCTCTTCTCCACCTCTCTTTACTACATTGCAATTTACTTTCCCTAATACTCTAGAATTGCATGTGTGGGTGATACTTGACTTGTCATCATCTTGAAATTGCCAAAACTTGTCTTAATCAAAAGGCTGATTTTTATATTGTCAAGTAGTCTAATCACCCCCCTCTAGACATACTTTCGATCCTACAAGTGGTATCGAGCTTTGGTCTCCATTGTTTGGTTTCCATTGCATTGGACTCCATAAGCTTGGTTTCACAACCTAGGTATGGCGTCTAGTGAGGTAATTTTAAATGAGGTCCTTACTTTGATGGTTCAAACTTTGCTAGTTGGAAGCATAAAATGAAAATGCATATTCTTGGACATAACCATGGGGCATTATTTGTGTTGGCTTGCAAGGTGAGTTCTTGAGGAAGGAAAAGTTCGGATCGTGAAGCTCGGGATGAATTCGGATGTTGCAAAACAATGCTCAAGCTTTGACATTCTCTTCAATGCTTTGTGTCGGGAGTTCAACAAAATCACCGTCTTGAGAATGCAAAAGATTTGGGATACTTTGGTGAAATGCGAAGGTCCAGTCCGTGAAGGAATCAAAGCTAGATGTTCTTCAAGGTCAACTTGCAAGTTCAAGATGAAGGAAGGTGAAGAATTGAAATGTACTCTAGGCTTGCTCTCATCACAAATGAGATTGCGGCTTGAGCGAAGAAATGACCGGATTCATCATAAGAAGATTCTCGAGCTTTGGATGGAAAGTATGACCCTGTACTTTGATCCAAATGATGCCAAACACAAGAATCTCAAGCCCACGAAGTCATTGGAAGAATTGTTGCTCATGAGATGACACTAAATGATAAGGAAGAGCTTCACAAAGTCAAGTTCTCCGTCAAGCTCAACTACCCCAAGGTTCCCATCAAGATGATGTGGATCCAAGAAGAAAAAACTAAGAGTTCTTGAGGGTGACTCCGAACATACTTCACTCACATTCATTTTGGCAAGAACTTGTGCAATCAACCCATCTTGCACTAGTTCATGGAGTCACAAACCCTCTTGTTGGTAAGTCAAGGGACAAGGTAATCATTGCTTTCTGGACATCATCTATTGTTACTTCAATCTATGTCCATGGATATCCTTTTTGTTCCTTGTGGGACTAACCCATGTAGGTATTAAAGTGCGAATCCAAAGGTTGCTCCCAACTCTTGATGATCTTCATCCATTGAGCATCCCATCTTAACATCTACATGAAGTCTTCTCGACAACCCAAGGTTAGTTTGACCCTTTAAAGGGGTTCTCACATCTAGGGGGCTTTGCTCTAAAGATTTGAGCTAAAGCATCTTCAAATGATGTGAACACATTAATGCTTTATGTAAAAGTGGTAACCCCACTTGTGCGCGATGAGTATGACCTATGATCAAATGTTCTCATTTGACTCCTAAATCAATATACTCATATAAAGATGACCTAGTCATCGACAATTTGTTAATGCTAGTTGCTAGTGTTTTGATTGTGCATGTTTGACACATCTTTCATTTGCTATCTTATTGTGTGAGCATGTTGGATGCATGATTTTATCCATTCGAGGACATCCATTTGTTGCTTTGGTCTTTTGGATTTTCTTTTTGACCAAATGGATGGACAAGAATGCCTAAGTTCCTCCTAGCTATCTATGCTTTCTTGTCTCAAATTCTATTCATGCTTATATCACAAACTTTGATCAAGTCTTTTCGGACACACAAGTGAGACTTTCGGACCACAAATCCGTCAAAAACTTAACTTCCAAAACCTTCTAAGTATTTTCGGTGGACCAACCCTCCAAATCGACGGACCGAAAGCACTTGGATTGATCTAGTTTTCACCTCGGTGAAACCGAGTTACAAATTCGGCGTGACGAAGGTGTAGCCCTTGCGGTTAACCATCTCGGTGCCACGAGTTTAACTTCGGTCCACCGGCAACTAAAGGGTATATATACGAGGCGGCGTGTTGATTCTTTCTTCAACGCCTCGCCCCAAACCCTTCTTTGCCATCGCCGTGGTCTCCGGATCGTCTCGTAAATACTTTCGCCCTCGCCGCGGGTCTCCGTCGCGTCAGCGGTCACTCTCTCAGCGCCGTTGCCGCCGTGAAAACTCCACCAAGTTAGGGTGAGTTCGATCCCTCTCGTCTTCAACCTCCGATTCAATGCACGATTGGTTTGCCTAACTTCTTGCCACGTTTGAGATCTTCCTATCCAGCGATTAGTTCTTAGAAGCGAAATTCGAGTAAAAGTTTTAGGGTTAGGTTTCCGCCGAACACATCTCGGTGTGACCGATTCTACATTCTCGGTATGACCGATTTGGCCTCTGGCCATTGCCTTTACACCGGTCCAACGAGTTGTACAAATCGGTGTGACGAAAATAGCGATTTAGTGAAACCCTAGTGTTCTCGGCTGGGCAGAAACCCATTTCGGTCCAACAGAAAGTGGTGTGAATGGTTACATTTAGACACTTGATTCACGAATTTTAGACTCGGTCGGCAAATGCATGTGAAAACCTAAAACTGAAATTTGAACTCTTTTTTTTGCAAAATCTTACGCGGTTTGTGATAACTCTTCTATTCGCCTATACCCAATCTTTTCACGGGTTGTCGGCCATATCGGATGCAGTGACATCGAGCAGTCTGAATCACCAATTCTGAGATTCGAGAGAGGCACTAGTCTGAGGCGGCAGCTTTTGATGATGGTGAGAGGAGCACACCAAGTGGTTTGCCTCCTGCTGCCACGGGGCGGAAGAAGAAGAATTACGATGAAGAAGATTACGATTTTGTTCTTGAGAAGAGATCACATCTAAGCCTAAGAGAAAGTGGTTGCCAAAAGAGCATCAAGGCGACAAACCAAGAAAGAGCACTAGCAAAGTGAAGAAGTCCACGAGTTGCTAAGAAGCTGAGTATGGAAGAAGAAACTTGAGCAAAGTGAAGAAAACTTCAAGAGGAAGAAATGTGTGCATGATGAAGCGGCAAATTCGATGATTACGATGAGAAACACCCGACCTCCTCGAAGCCTAAGTTGATGGGAGATGCCATCGAGGCGAGAGCACCTTCTAAGTCTAAGCCATACCCCTCGGCAAAAGGCAGCTCAAGCCAAGGCTGCTTAAGCCCAAGAAAAGCTATGAAACATTCTGCTGAGGAAGAAGAAAGACAATGTGCCACCGGTGGTCGGATGATGAGGCACTGTATTCTTGAAACAAATCAGAAATTGCCGATTCACAATGATGCTCATCCTCAGGCTGAAAACATGAAGGAAAGAAAGGATAAAGGACTCGGGGCTATGGAGACAAGCTGATCCATATCTTTGTGAGAAGAAGAATTGCTGTTGACCCAGGTTCCACACCGAGCAGCAAGATTTCTATGAGTATGCTTATGGACAAGAAGCCCATTATTCTTGACACTAGATATGTTATTGGGCATATATTGTGATGAAAACCACGAGACTACTTTCCACATGTGCATGAGAGCTTCCTTGCATGTGGTGTTCTTGATTTCGTTGGTCGAAGTTGTGATTGGAATGATGAGATGATCATGCAATTCTATACCAGACTCATTTCTATCCGGATGGGGATTGTATGGATGGTGAAGGTCGAAGATTCTCTTCATTTGTTGAAGAATGGGCACCTTGTTGAATGCTCCGGTCTTGAGAGATGATGTTGATGTCTATGGTATTCCCAAGAAAAACCATGAGTCTATGAAAAATATGTACAATGAGGTACCCGCTAAGGATGTAGAGATCAGGAAGCTCGGCTCGATGTATCATCTCGAGCAGGTCTTCCTACCACGAACACAATTCAGGCATACCTTGATGCCCAAATCGGAGATCATCGCATGATAAGAGGCTATTCTATCAACATCTTGCATATACTAGATCGAAGGCACATTTCAAGGTGATGGACACGATAGTTGAGACTATCAAGAGGGCGCAGCAGACGAGAGAAGAGGTCATGTGGTTTGCCGCACATTGAGGATGCTTATCAATGCCAAGTTTGCACGGGCACCTACTTGTTGGATAGACCCCACTTGCTGCAGCTGAGCATGAGGACAATGAAGTTGAGATGGTGAGGATGATCCACGTCTGTTGAAGGTCAAGCAAAGTGCGAAGCTGCCAAACAAGCTAAAGGCTGAGAAGGAAGCGGCGGACGGCTAAACCAAGAGTGTTGGAGGCGGCTCCTTGAAGCTACCGGAGGATTGAACAACGCTGGCCAGCATTATGCGATCTCGGGAGAGTCTTGATAGGATAGTTGAAGACAAGTTCCATGCTCAGGATGTGGTGGTGAAGTGCAAGTCACCGTCGACAAGCTTGAAGAATGTCGAGAAGCCAGAGAGGAGAAGGAAGAGCTCATGAAGGAGATGCAAGATGACCTAGTCGGGATGATTATGACGACTGCTCCGATTCCCACAAGACCAGATCAGCTGCTATTCGATGGCAGACACGGGACTAGCCTCGGCACCTCCACAGCTCCATCGGTTCGGCTCGGCTCGGTGTCCACTCCTCCGGCTCCACAGACATCAGTGAAGCCTTTGAGATGCGATATCTCAACTCCATCAGCAGGCAGGGGAGCCGCCAGTGAGTCCCTAGTGGCGTTTAGCTCTATACCTTCGAACTTTTTGGTAACTTGTTGCCAAAGGGAAAGTGTATAGATCATAGGACTTCGAGAGAGTGCTCGCTTTTGCTCTTCGTTTCATTTCGGTTTCTTTGAGATACTTTTGAGTTTTTGAGACATTCCGTGTGTTTGATACTCGTTTGCTCTACTTTGATGAGTGCTTGATCATACTATGCCTTAATGTGTGCTAATGCTTATCATATGCTATTCATATCTTGTATGATCATTTACTCATGTCTTGGATTAGGTGCATGCTATTCATTCTTATCATTTTGTGCGCTCCACCAAGATGTATGTGACATGGAAGAGTAACCCATGATCCTAATCGATTTTGCATTTGCATTCAAGCATAAATCTTAAATAATGCACAAATTTAGGGGAGCTCTTGCTTATCACATACTTCTCAAGCGGCGATATTGTTCATTGATTATATCATTTGTCGAGCTTTGATCTATATGTTGTCATCAATTACCAAAAGGGGAGATTGAAAGTGCAACTAATCCCGGGTGGTTTTGTAATTAATAACAACATATATATCATTGAACTAATTGTTTCTTGAGAATCATTTCAGAAAGTTGTTGATATGGGTATGGCAATGACTAAAGATGTGGACCCTCAAAATGCTAAGAAAACATTGGCAAAAGCTCAAGACTCCATTTTTGGTTTAGTGATCCAAGATCACATTGAGTCTATAGAAGCCAATACTATTAAAGGGGCATGAGGTTATGATAATGATCTGGTTGCTCAAAGTGCTTAGTGATCTATCTCCCAAACTATCGACAATCTTTCATTCAATATACACTCATAAGTAATCTCGGTCCCACCGATTCCATAAACTTCAGTCCTGCAAGAGATGAACCACCTCAGTATATACCCAAACCCTAGAAATTTGGATTTTCGATTCCAAACTCGGTCTCACCAAAACTAGTGTTGCCAAACCTGTAACATACATCATCATATCGGTGTCACCGAGATGATAAAATCGATCCCAAGATTAGCAAACCCTAGTATTTGGAAGAATCGGACTCACCAGAGATTGTATTTTGGTCCCAGAAAATCCCAGCGTTCTAAGATTTGAACTTCGTTCTCACCGAGTTGTCAACTTGTCGACCGAGATTGGTCAAATGTGTGTAGCAGTTGGATTTTATGTAGGCTATAAATACCCTCCACCCCCTTCACGTGGAAGCCATCATAAGAACTACCACTCCTACCTTACATTTAGAGAAAACTACCTACCCTTGTGTTGAGATCAAGTTGCTCCTCCCACATAAACTTGATTTCTAGCCTTCCCAAGTTGCTTTCCACTCAATCCTTTCTTCCACCATAGCCGTCGGTGAGGAGAGTTGAGTGTTGGGAGATATCATTTGAAGCACAAGAGCAAGGAGTTCATCATCACCAACACCATCTATTACCGTTTGGAGGTGGTGCCTCCTAGATTGGTTAGGTGTTGCTGGGAGCCTCCGTCAAGATGTGGAGTTGAACCAAGAAGTTTGTAAGGGCAAGAGATCGCCTACTTCGTGAAGATCTACCCAGTAAGGCTAGTCCTCCGTGGGCGTATGCCATGATGGCATAGACAAGGTTGCTTCCGTGGACCCCAGTGGGTGGAGCCCTCCGTGGACTCTACATGGCCGTTACCCTCAGTGGGTTGAAGTCTCCATCAGCGTGGATTGGCGATAGCACCACCTATCGGAACCACGAGAAAAATCTCCGTGTCTCCAAATGCGTTTGCTCTTCTCCTCTCTTTACTACATGTGCAATTTACTTTCGCTGCCAATACTCTAGAATTGCATGTGTAGGGTGATACTTGACTTGATCATCATCTTGAAATCCGTAAAACTTGTCTTAATCAAAGGCTGAATTTTATATTGTCAAGTAGTCTAATCACCCCCCTCTAGACATACTTCGATCTCTGACAAGATCTTCCTTTGAATTACAAAGGCACTTTCACGAACCATGAGCTACTTGCATCCATTAAGTCCTCAAGCGACCGGTTTCATCATCGATGATAAGGGCAAGGCATTAGCTGTGATTGATGAAGGCATTAGTCCATTGGATGGTCAATTTACATGGCTACATCTTACTCTACCAATGGCGACTACGCACACTGACTACATAAAATACCTCGTACAAGCTAAATCCTCGAAACACTGATACGGGGTAATGTTGATCGTGAGTTACTCCTCGATCTTCATCGAGAAGGTTGAGCATAATCGAAATGGGTGAAGCATCAATTTGCTGCAATTCTTCACAACATGACCTCAACACATAATGCGGTGAAGAAAAATCGGTACTACCTTCACGAAACCCTCAACCGCTTTGGGCTGTTCTCAATCATGTATATTCGGAAGAATTGAAGACTATGGGTCTCCGGGAACTTTTGGTGATGCACCTCCTGTGAAGAAATTCAAGAGAGTCAAAGTTCACGATCAGTCTTGAGTTCTTATTCTTCATCGCGTGAAAGCTGATGAACATGAAGATTTGGGCGACAACTGCGGCGAGCCCTACTTGACAACCAACCCGGCAATCTTGGCTCCTCCATCAACGAAAATCTTGAGGCGTTAGTCCTCGGTTTGATCCTTTTGGTCATTTGATGACAAAGGGAGAAATCTGATTTAGTCTAAGCGGGTTTATATTATGGCGTTTTTATTAAATTACAACTCGTTCTTAAAACTTTTGATGCCTTGAGCTCTGAAACTTTTGATGTGATACAACGTGCTTATTCCTAGTTAATATCATTGCACACATCTTGAATCTCATTGGCACCATATTTCATCATGCATTTAAAATTCTTCATATTATATATCAAATCGTGTATAATTACAAGATATAGGGGAATCTCCATGATTTTATTCTTCAAATGTGCAATGCCTCAAAGCAAATTCCTCACTATGCACATATTCGGGAGTTCTTCTATATCTTGCAATCAATCCTGTATCGGTATTTACATATATGTTTATCCCGTTAAAAACTTAACCTATTTGTCATCATCACCAAAAAGGGAGATTGTAAGTGCATCTAGTGCTTATAGTGATTTTGGTGTATTGAAGACTTATAGGTTAAATGGCCAATCTTTTGTGAGTGTACACAGGTCTATAAGTCTATGAGGAGTTTGATATTTCTGAGAGAAAGTCGACCCTAAAATGAAGTTCTTCATGAAGACTTTGATATTACGAAGACTTTACGAAGACTTTGAAAGTGAAGAAATTGGTGTGACCTTGAAGACTTGATATTCATTCGAGGAATATAAAGCGTGAAGACTTTTGTTTTAATAGTTTCATTTTCTCTTTCTTGAGTCATAGAAACACACGTCTTGTTAAAGAATTAGAGAAATACTAGGAAAAATTTCCATGTGATGCTCAACTCAAAATCCTACACCTACCAATCCTTGAGTGAAGCCATTGGAAATCTCATACTGATTCAGTCAAATTCTTCGATGGAGAGCCTTGTTCTTACATTCCTTTGAGGACTTTACGGCGAGAGTTAGGAATCTTGATCTGAGTGCCTACAGTGAGAACATGATATACGAGAATTTGAGTCAATTTCCGACCATTCTTTATCTTCTTGCCGGCTGTCCCAAATATCTTATCCACCTAACGGTCATATCATTGAAGGGCATTTATGTCTTATCATGTCGGGCTGCTCCTAGGCTATAAATAGCACCCCTACACCACTAGTTGGTTGGCTGCTCCAGAACTTGACACTTGTCATTTGAGAGCAATCCATCCTCGAGGACTTTGGTGAAAATCATCAAGTGAGGAAAATCCAAAACCAAATCCCCACAAACCCAAAGTGATTGAGCATCCGAAGAAATTGATCTGCGTGGATCCGGCCTTATTACCTTTGGTATGCTTCTTCCAGGCGGTTAGGCGTCAAGGTCTAGAAACATCCAAGAGGATGACCAAATGCTGTGTGAAGGTTTGGAAGTCACTGAAGACTTACCACAGTGATTGGAAGAGACCTGCGTGGTCTTAGTTCAAGGAGAATCTGGTGAGGTAGGTGTCTGAGTTGCGGCTCGAGGCACAGGTGTCGGGAATTTGTGTGTCTCGAGTTTAAATACTCGGCCGCTCAACAGGGCGTACAAGCGAGACAGCGGTTGGGCGGTTTACCAATCATTGTCTTCACTGCATGGTGGTTCTATTTCCTCAACTCTTTCATTTCCTCATTACTATGTTGAATGTTGTTCATATCGTGCGAAGACTTTGGTGAAGACTTTCACAAATTCCTCGAGTTCAATTTCTTGATCATTTTCTTCATCTTGCTATCCTGTGTTTTACGCTTTCCGTACTCTATTTTAGTCTTCATTTCATCATCTTGACTATGTGTGTATCTGTTATGTTTACTCCACAGTACATATTCATGCCAGTAGTTCTTCACTAAGGAATTTCCTCACGACAAATTCCTCGGTGAAAATTCATAAAAATCGCCTATTCACCCCCTAGTCGAGATAGCGCACTTTCAATTGGTATCGAGCAAGGTACTCCTTGTTACGTATGATTTAACACTTTTTGAGTTTTAGTTATGTCGACCCGAGGTATGATCAAGGTCTCGGCTGGGTGTCCTACCTTTGATGGAGCGGACTACCCCTCTTTGGAAGAACAAGATGCGAATGCATCTTGAGGCAATTGACAATGATCTACGGTATGTTGTGGAAAATGGTGTCCCATCCTTTGAAACCTTGTTGCTACCGATGTGAAGAGATTCAAACCTTTCGATTCTCAAGCGAAGAATATCATATGTGGTCATCGAGCAAAGGACGGTATGGAAGAGTGAGTGCTTTGGAAGCTACTAAGCTTATACAGGATAGGCTGTCCAAAGTAAATGAAGGAGTTTCAACTCAGCGTGACTCTCGAGTCGATGTTCTTGGAATCTCTTCAACGCTTCAAAAGACTCGACAATGAGAATGTCAACAAACCTTTGATCGCCTCCTTGACATCTCAAATGAGCTTCAAGCCCTCGGTGCCATGACATCGATCATGAAGTTGTGAAAAGCTGCGAGATCGCTTGATTCCTCATTTGATACTCTGGGGCTGATACAGAAGCGTCTTGACTACAAATCGCTTGATCCTGTTGATATCCTCGAAAGGCTAAACACTCGAGTTCGACTTCTTTGAAAAGAGATCTCTATGGCTCAAACTATGGCAAACCACGTGCCTTGAAGGCTAGGTTATGTCGACTCTGAATGTGAGGATTACGGTAGTAGCCTTGGTGATCTGAAGAAGCTGAGCGAGGATCTAGCTCTGCTTGTGAAGAAATTCAGAAGTTCACAAGGCGTGGTCGCTTTGGAAAACCCTCAGAGAAATGATTCCTCATCCAATGACTACAAGAGAAGACTTTGCCACAAATGCAAAGCCTGGTCACTATATTCAAGATTGTCCTCGATTGGAAAAGGAAATGAAGAAGAAATACAAGGATTACGAGTTACGATGATATGAAGAAGAAGAAGAAATCGTCAAAATCTTAGTCATCAAAACCCTCAAAGTCTTCATCTCACAAGAAGGGCAGCTCAAGAAAGCTCGGGCATTCATTGGCAAAATGGACTCGAAATGAATCGAGGAAAATGATGAAGAGGAGCGAAGAATCTGAGTCAGGTGTGGCGAGTGGCCGTCGCTCTCTTGCTTTAAATCAGCAAGTCCATCTTCAACTGAAGCCGGCTCCACCGACAAGCGATGATGAAGATAATGATGGCTACGCTCCCCTATTGCTTCATGGCAAAGGAGCTAAGGTACTCAAATACAACTCCTCGATTCTAGTGAAAATGAATCGATGAGGATCTCAAGCCTAGCTACTCTAAACTTGCTAAAATTGCTGTAAACAACACGGGCTCTTGAAAGGTTCAAAACATGCTAGATAAAAGTGATGATATGTTGGGTGAAGAAATGGATCGCACAAAAGCCTTAGAAAATCTTGAAGACGGTCTAGGTATGATAACTTCAAGGTCATCATAACTCTCTCTTATCGATCATGAGAAACTTTCATATGAATTTCTTCAAGAAAAGCAAGATCATGAAAGCTTTCTCTTGAAGCTCTTCAAAGAAAGGAAGATCTTGAAAAGCTAAGAGTGTGTTATGAAGATCTTGAGAAGGGCGCGATTCATTACTAGCTCAACAAATCAGCGCTTCTCAGGAAGAATTTGTTCCTCCATGCTTAAAGTGCATTGAGCATGAATCGCTAATTCTTCACTGAATGTTCAAATGCTTCAAATGTTACAAATTCTTCATCACGCTGCTATCACTAATTCCTCATCTGAGGACATTGCTAGTATCACTTGACAATGCGAGTGAAGGAATTGTACATAATGAGCATAAAAAAGCCTCAAAGGGCATCAGACACTTTGTGATGTGCTCAAAGCAGATCCTCAGCAAACCCTAGGAAGAGGTATTGCCTTTGAGAGGAAACTCAATCTGATGGAACATATTGGAAGCTTTGGCGGTACCCCAAAACCTCATGGGTTGCTGCAAAGGGACCTCAGTTGATCCATCTAACTTATCAACTTTACATGTGAATCTCCTCATTCTTCGATGAGTCATTTGACTCCAACTATAAAGTTCAAAAATCGAGAATGGTGAAGTATTTGCTAGATATGTTGGCACTAAGCTGAGAGCAGTTCCCCTATGAAGAAAATCTGGGTTCCCAAAAGGTGTTGAAAGTCTTGGTGAATGTCCTCATGACACCACACAGAAGAACAGGAACCAGATCAAATTCTTCATATGGACCAAACTCTTCATATGGATCAAATCCTCATATGGACCAAATTCTTCACGGATCAAATTCCTCAATGGATCAAAGTCCTCATATGATTATCATCGTGCTAACAACTCGTCTCATGAGGTAGAGCTAAGGGCTATGAATATGTGCATTATTCTTCAAACCATTATGTTCATAAGTCCTCGAAGAATTACTTTGCCTATTCATATGCATACCCTAACCCCTCTTATGCTAAGCGAAATGGTTTGGCATCTTTACCTTTCTCACATGGTGCTCGCGAGGATGATGAACTCTTTGCCACCTCGGATGTGGGTGGTGAAGAAAAGAACTAATCTCTTCTGGTCGAGGTCTCGGGCGTGCTCTAACGTCTGAAGAATTTCTTTGAGGACCTAACAAAATGCACGAAAGGGCCTTGAGCGAATCATGATGAAATGAACTTTCATTTCACGTCCTCATCTTGCTATATCATTTCTTGCTTGATGAAATTCATCGATGAACTTGATATCATATTCTTCAGCGATGAAGCATATGAGTTATAAGCTACACTAATTCATCTGCAGGATGATCAACCCAAAAAACCGAATGGGTCCTCGATAGTGGATGTACAAATCACATATTGGTGACAAGAATCTATTGATGGATGCTCCTTATCACCGTCACCTCTGAAGCATATCATCTTCGACAAAGGCAAAAAGTCGGTATTGGGTCTTGGTAAGGTTGCTATCTCTAAGGATAAGCACATGGACAAAGTCATGCTTGTTGAGTCCTTAGGATACAATCTCATGTCGATCTCAATGCTTTGTGATCTTGATATGGTTGTTGTCTTGGCAAATATCGCGTGTTGTGATTATGGAAGTGACAATTCCAAAGTCTTGAAGGCTTTAGGAGAGATCTGTATATTGTTGATTTCTCTCTGAGGACCACAACCAGCCGTGTGTCTACTTGCAAAAGCAGAGGCTGGCTATGGCATCGACGACTTGGTCATGGGGCATGAGGAATTTGAACAAGCTTGCAAGAAGAAGCATGTCATTGGCATTGAGAATGTCAAATTCCTCAAGGATCACTTATCGGAACATGTGAAGCGGAAAAATGACCAAGGCCAAGCATCGTGAAGACTATCATGACCACTACCGTCCATTGAATTGCTTCATGGACCTCTTGGACCTAATCATTATTCAGCATTCACTAATGATGCATCTTTATATGGTTTTGTCATTGTTGATGATTATTCTCGATATACATGGGTACACATTGTTACTTACAAACATGAAGTGCGGGAAGTCTTCAAATGATTTTCCTCGAGGGCCAACCAACTTTGGTGTGAAGATCAAGCATATCGAAGTGACAATGGGCCGAGTTCAAGAATTCTGGTCTTGATGCCTATCTTGATGAACTTGGTATTACTCATGAGTTATCGCTCCTTATACTCCTCGTGAGAATGGCGTCGTGGGCAGAAACGAGAACTCTTGTTGAGATGGCTGCTTTATGCTTGATGAATACAAAAGCGCCTCGGCGTTTTTGGATTGATACAATTGATCTGCACGCCACATCATCAGCAGTATATCTTCACAAATTCTTCAAGAAGGCGCCTATGAACTCCTCACGACAAGAAACCCAATGTGAGTTATTTCAAAGTCTTGATTGCTAAATGTTGGATTAGAGATCCTCCACAACTCTAAATTTGCACCAAAGCACATGAAGGTTTATGCTTAGTTACGGAAAGGACTACGCACACCTCTGAGTCTTCAACATTGTTCTTCACAAGATTGTTGACCTTGTAGATGTGCGGTTCGATGAAACTAATGGCTCATAAAGAGAGCACCTACCTACATGTTAGATGAACCACACTGAGGATGCTATCAAGCTCAAAGGCAACGAGGATGTCATTCCTCTTGAAGAATCTCTTTGAAGAATTCATTCCTGTTCATGAAGAGCGTCGGTGATGCACGAAGAACATGATGAGGAAAATGGTCTTTGAAGAAAATGCTGATCAAAATCCTCGGCGACAACCAACTCATCCAGCGTTGCAAAAAAGTGCAAGTGGAGAAGATCATCGATGACATTAGCAGGGTCCTCTCCAGCTCAAAGCCTCACACTTATCTAACTTTTGTGGGCACTATGCTTTTGTCTCTATCTCGAGCCCACTAAGGTAGATGAAGCATTTGGAGCGGAGTGGATTAGGGCTATGCAGAAGAATTACATCGGTTCGATTGAACAATGTGCAGGAATTGGTCGTCGCCCGGATCCTCCATAAGCATAATATCATTGGCACAAAGTGGATCTACCGCAACAAGCAAGATGAAAATGGCCTTGTGGTGAGGAATAAGGCCGACTAGTAGCTCAAGGCTACACGAGTTGAAGGAATTGATTTGAAACTTTTGCTGTTGCTAGACTTGAGGCTATTACATTTACTTGCCTATGCTAACCATCATGATATCATCTTATATCAAATGGATGTGAAAGTGCATTCCTCAATGGTAAGCTTGAGGAAGAAGTATATGTTGCTCAACCCCAGTTTTGAAGATCCCAAGAATCGACAAAGTCTTGAGACTCAATAAGGCCCTCTATGGCCTCAAGCAAGCCCCTCGGGTGGTATGACACATTGAAGGAATTCTTCGTGAAGAATGGCTTCACACCGATTCACTCGACCCTACTCTTTTTACTAAATCATATGATGGTGAACTGTTTGTGTGCCAAATATATGTTGATGATATTATCTTTGGTATGCTAACCAACGTATAGTGATGAATTTGCCTATATGATGAGTGAAGAATATCAAATGTCTATGATGGGAAATTGAAATTCTTCTTAGGTCTTCAAATTAAATCGGCGACAATGGCATATTCATATCTCGGAGAAATACCTCAAAGATGTCTTGAGGAAATTAGGCATGCAAGATTGCAAAATCCAAATTCCTATGCCCACAAATGGCCATCTATGCCTTGATGAAAATGGTATTGACTTGATCACAAGGTAGCTCCATGATTGGTTCTTTATTGTACTTATGTGCATCTAGGCGGATATAATGCTTAGTGTTTGCATGTGTGCCCGATTTCAAGCTGCACAAAGAATCACACCATAAAGTTGTGAAGCATATTCTTGATATCTAGCTCACACACAACACTAGGATTATGGTACCCCAGGGCTCTTTTGATCTCATTGGATACGACTCGACTATCTTTGGTGATCGTGTGGACATAAATCAACATCGGCACTTGTCATTTCCTCGGACGATCTTTAGTGCATTGGTCCTCGAAGAAAGCAGTGCGTATCACATCTCTTTCTAAAATGAATACATTGCTCTTTGGCTCATCTTTGTGCTCAAGCGCTTTGGATGAAACAAACCCTCAAGGACTATGGCGTCAGCGTGAAGAATGTGCCTCTCCTCTGCGACAATGAGAGTGCCATCAAGATTGCTCACAACCGATTCATTTTCGAACTAAGCACATCCAGTTCGTCATCATTTCTTCGTGATCATGTGTTGAAGGCGACATCTCCATCGAGCATGTGAAGGCGAAGAACAGCTAGCTGATATCTTCACTAAGCCCTTGGATGAGAAGAGATTTAGCAAGTTGCGGTGTGAGCTAAATATCTTAGAATCTTGAATGTTCTTTGAAAAGGACACACATCTAACCCTTATGCGAAATTGATGACTTAGATGTGCAACACATGAAGCGTTTTCTTCAATCAATGAAGAATAACACTCTAAGTGTGAAGAAATTAATGAAGAATTTGATTCTGAGAACCCTCGACAATTATCTGCGGTGTGAAATCATCATTCTTATCTGATGAACTCACGCCACAAAAGTTGAAAATCTTCAATTTGAGTTTTCCTCATTTTGAAATTCTCGGTTTTCAAATTCTTCAACTTTGCAAAATCTTCAATGTTTCCGTCATTTTTCTTCATTGGCTATATATATATATATGTGAGTTTATGTCCTCTATTTCACTTATTGCTATTTCTTCAAGTTGCGATTTACGCTAAGTGAATGATCGGACCCTTCCCTCTATGCTATACTCAACCCAATCTATTCACAAATTCTTCATATGCGTTCGATTGAAACTTCGTTCAAAGTCTTCTGTCGTCCTGCAGCTGAAGAAATTGCGAGCGAAATTTTAAACAAATCTTATCCATTTTTTCGGTTTTACGCTCAAACGTTCGCATCCCACGATACATTAGTTTATTCACCCGATCTTACGATCTCATACACACGATGCGTGGGTGACACATGTCGTGTGAAGGAGAAAGGCGGGGCATGTTCATCCCAAAATCTTGAGGCGAACAGTTTTACCGTGGCTATAAATACCCTCTCCTTCCTTACTTCATTTACTCTGCTCGGTCCTTTTCTCTCGCTCGAGCTCTCCTCAAACCCTAAGCGCCCGCTACTTCATCGCCGTCGGTGAGGAAGAGCTTCACTGCCTCGACCTCGTCGCGGTACTCGCGCCGACGCGAAAATCTTCACTCCGCCCGCGCCGTAGCTGTCCCCTCTGCCAAGTTAGGCGTGGGAGATCTCGTGAGCGAACCACTACAGTTCATCTCATTACGTTGTGTTCTTGATTCGGGTAATTAAAAGTCATTTTATTACTCACTTTGATTCTCAAATCTTTGAAAATCTTCAAGGTGTTTTGTTCTTCAAATCTTCACATATGAACACCTCACACACTATATCTTGATTTATCTCTCTAAGCATTCATTTCTTCAAGATTCCTCAATTGTGCGGATTTTCAATCATACAACTCTGGAACCTAAGCAAAAGCTTGGTGAAATTCCTCAAGGCTCAAGCTGGTCAAATTCCTCAAAACTTGTCTTTTTGAAAAATCTTACGAAGCATATGACCTCTCCAAATTCCTCGCACCTACACTCTGTTCACGGTACTCATGTCATTCTTTGAATCACTAGGTTCTCATCAACTTAACTCATTTGCAGCGTTCCTCGAAGAAAATACTTCTTGAGTGTTCTATTGTTCAAATTCCTCATCTGAAGAAAATGGCGAAAGAAAGAAGACATGGAAGGAGGAAAAGCAGGAGGTCATGCGCCTTTGAGATCACGATGAAATTTACAAGACTATTGCACACTGATGAAGCCATTTGGCAAGGAGAACAAAAATCGCGCAAAGTCGCATTAGGAGGATAGAGCGAAGATGGGCAGCGAGAATGGAGGAATATCGCTATGTTACTCCCAAGTACATGAAGAAATTAGCCTAAACCCTCCATGCCAAGAGCTCCTTTGGCTTTGGCCAAGTCGCGATCCCACTAGCATCAAGCGTGGTGAAGACTTTCTGAAGAATGGTCAGGCGCCAAGCCAAATTGGCAAGACAGGCCAAGGAGGCGGTGAGGAATTCGATGAGGATTACTCTTCTTCTGCGCTGGCCGAGCCCTTAGTCAAGCCGAGAAATCAATCTTGTCGAGGATATGCCCAGGGTGTAAACCCGCGGGATTAATCCGGCGAACAGCAGTTTATCGAGACCATACGACCTTGGCGGTTTACAAGCAATCACTGCAGTGGTTATGATTCCTGGTAACCGGTAGGATCAGACGGATGACAAAGCCCAAGGCCTAGAAGGCGGTTCAACTATGGGCGGCTTAAGAGGAAAGGAATATTGCCTTACAAGGAGTTAAGACCGGGACTTGTATCCGGTTTGTATTAGAGATAGACTAGTCCTAATCCTAATAGGACTCCACATGTAAACCGCCCTTGACATATATAAGGAGGCGGGGCTCTAAAGGGGACGGGTTAGAAGTTAGAAGCTACAAGCTACAAGCAACAATCCTAGGGCTAGACACAATTAGAGGAGAGCCGGTTCGGCGACTCCTCGTGATGATGAGATCTAGCCTCAAACAGCATGTAAGGCTATTAGGATGATGATGTTTCCGGGGCCCATCTAAATCCTGTCTTGTGTTGTGTCTCTCGATTCCGCTCAACCCCTAGCTCAACTACCCAAGGTTCCCATCAAGATGATGTGGATCCGAAGAAGAAGAAGAACTAGAGAGTTCTTGAGGGTGACTCCGCCAACATACTTCACTCACATTCATTTTGGCAAGAACTTGTGCAATCAACTTCCACATCTTGCACTAGTTCATGGAGTCACAAACCCTCTTGTTGGTAAGTCAAGGGACAAGGTAATCATTGCTTTCGTGGACATCATCTATTGTATACTTCAATCTATGTCCATGGATATCCTTGTTTGTTCCTTGTGGGACTAACCCATGTAGGTATTGAAAGTGCGAATCAAAGTTGCTCCCAACTCTTGATGATCTTCATCAACATTGAGCATCCACATCTTCAACATCTACATGAAGTCTTCTCGACAACCCAAGGTTAGTTTGACCCTTTAAAGGGGTTCTCACATCTAGGGGAGCTTTGCTCTAAAGATTTGAGCTAAAGCATCTTCAAATGATGTGAACACATTAATGCTTTATGTAAAAGTGGTAACCCCACTTGTGCGCGATGAGTATGACCTATGATCAAATGTTCTCATTTGACTCCTAAATCAATATACTCATATAAAGATGACCTAGTCATCGACAATTTGTTAATGCTAGTTGCTAGTGTTTTGATTGTGCATGTTTGACACATCTTTCATTTGCTATCTTATTGTGTGAGCATGTTGGATGCATGATTTTATCCATTCGAGGACATCCATTTGTTGCTTTGGTCTTTTGGATTTTCTTTTTGACCAAATGGATGGACAAGAATGCCTAAGTTCCTCCTAGCTATCTATGCTTTCTTGTCTCAAATTCTATTCATGCTTATATCACAAACTTTGATCAAGTCTTTTCGGACACACAAGTGAGACTTTCGGACCACAAATCCGTCAAAAACTTAACTTCCAAAACCTTCTAAGTATTTTCGGTGGACCAACCCTCCAAATCGACGGACCGAAAGCACTTGGATTGATCTAGTTTTCACCTCGGTGAAACCGAGTTACAAATTCGGCGTGACGAAGGTGTAGCCCTTGCGGTTAACCATCTCGGTGCCACGAGTTTAACTTCGGTCCACCGGCAACTAAAGGGTATATATACGAGGCGGCGTGTTGATTCTTTCTTCAACGCCTCGCCCCAAACCCTTCTTTGCCATCGCCGTGGTCTCCGGATCGTCTCGTAAATACTTTCGCCCTCGCCGCGGGTCTCCGTCGCGTCAGCGGTCACTCTCTCAGCGCCGTTGCCGCCGTGAAAACTCCACCAAGTTAGGGTGAGTTCGATCCCTCTCGTCTTCAACCTCCGATTCAATGCACGATTGGTTTGCCTAACTTCTTGCCACGTTTGAGATCTTCCTATCCAGCGATTAGTTCTTAGAAGCGAAATTCGAGTAAAAGTTTTAGGGTTAGGTTTCCGCCGAACACATCTCGGTGTGACCGATTCTACATTCTCGGTATGACCGATTTGGCCTCTGGCCATTGCCTTTACACCGGTCCAACGAGTTGTACAAATCGGTGTGACGAAAATAGCGATTTAGTGAAACCCTAGTGTTCTCGGCTGGGCAGAAACCCATTTCGGTCCAACAGAAAGTGGTGTGAATGGTTACATTTAGACACTTGATTCACGAATTTTAGACTCGGTCGGCAAATGCATGTGAAAACCTAAAACTGAAATTTGAACTCTTTTTTTTGCAAAATCTTACGCGGTTTGTGATAACTCTTCTATTCGCCTATACCCAATCTTTTCACGGGTTGTCGGCCATATCGGATGCAGTGACATCGAGCAGTCTGAATCACCAATTCTGAGATTCGAGAGAGGCACTAGTCTGAGGCGGCAGCTTTTGATGATGGTGAGAGGAGCACACCAAGTGGTTTGCCTCCTGCTGCCACGGGGCGGAAGAAGAAGAATTACGATGAAGAAGATTACGATTTTGTTCTTGAGAAGAGATCACATCTAAGCCTAAGAGAAAGTGGTTGCCAAAAGAGCATCAAGGCGACAAACCAAGAAAGAGCACTAGCAAAGTGAAGAAGTCCACGAGTTGCTAAGAAGCTGAGTATGGAAGAAGAAACTTGAGCAAAGTGAAGAAAACTTCAAGAGGAAGAAATGTGTGCATGATGAAGCGGCAAATTCGATGATTACGATGAGAAACACCCGACCTCCTCGAAGCCTAAGTTGATGGGAGATGCCATCGAGGCGAGAGCACCTTCTAAGTCTAAGCCATACCCCTCGGCAAAAGGCAGCTCAAGCCAAGGCTGCTTAAGCCCAAGAAAAGCTATGAAACATTCTGCTGAGGAAGAAGAAAGACAATGTGCCACCGGTGGTCGGATGATGAGGCACTGTATTCTTGAAACAAATCAGAAATTGCCGATTCACAATGATGCTCATCCTCAGGCTGAAAACATGAAGGAAAGAAAGGATAAAGGACTCGGGGCTATGGAGACAAGCTGATCCATATCTTTGTGAGAAGAAGAATTGCTGTTGACCCAGGTTCCACACCGAGCAGCAAGATTTCTATGAGTATGCTTATGGACAAGAAGCCCATTATTCTTGACACTAGATATGTTATTGGGCATATATTGTGATGAAAACCACGAGACTACTTTCCACATGTGCATGAGAGCTTCCTTGCATGTGGTGTTCTTGATTTCGTTGGTCGAAGTTGTGATTGGAATGATGAGATGATCATGCAATTCTATACCAGACTCATTTCTATCCGGATGGGGATTGTATGGATGGTGAAGGTCGAAGATTCTCTTCATTTGTTGAAGAATGGGCACCTTGTTGAATGCTCCGGTCTTGAGAGATGATGTTGATGTCTATGGTATTCCCAAGAAAAACCATGAGTCTATGAAAAATATGTACAATGAGGTACCCGCTAAGGATGTAGAGATCAGGAAGCTCGGCTCGATGTATCATCTCGAGCAGGTCTTCCTACCACGAACACAATTCAGGCATACCTTGATGCCCAAATCGGAGATCATCGCATGATAAGAGGCTATTCTATCAACATCTTGCATATACTAGATCGAAGGCACATTTCAAGGTGATGGACACGATAGTTGAGACTATCAAGAGGGCGCAGCAGACGAGAGAAGAGGTCATGTGGTTTGCCGCACATTGAGGATGCTTATCAATGCCAAGTTTGCACGGGCACCTACTTGTTGGATAGACCCCACTTGCTGCAGCTGAGCATGAGGACAATGAAGTTGAGATGGTGAGGATGATCCACGTCTGTTGAAGGTCAAGCAAAGTGCGAAGCTGCCAAACAAGCTAAAGGCTGAGAAGGAAGCGGCGGACGGCTAAACCAAGAGTGTTGGAGGCGGCTCCTTGAAGCTACCGGAGGATTGAACAACGCTGGCCAGCATTATGCGATCTCGGGAGAGTCTTGATAGGATAGTTGAAGACAAGTTCCATGCTCAGGATGTGGTGGTGAAGTGCAAGTCACCGTCGACAAGCTTGAAGAATGTCGAGAAGCCAGAGAGGAGAAGGAAGAGCTCATGAAGGAGATGCAAGATGACCTAGTCGGGATGATTATGACGACTGCTCCGATTCCCACAAGACCAGATCAGCTGCTATTCGATGGCAGACACGGGACTAGCCTCGGCACCTCCACAGCTCCATCGGTTCGGCTCGGCTCGGTGTCCACTCCTCCGGCTCCACAGACATCAGTGAAGCCTTTGAGATGCGATATCTCAACTCCATCAGCAGGCAGGGGAGCCGCCAGTGAGTCCCTAGTGGCGTTTAGCTCTATACCTTCGAACTTTTTGGTAACTTGTTGCCAAAGGGAAAGTGTATAGATCATAGGACTTCGAGAGAGTGCTCGCTTTTGCTCTTCGTTTCATTTCGGTTTCTTTGAGATACTTTTGAGTTTTTGAGACATTCCGTGTGTTTGATACTCGTTTGCTCTACTTTGATGAGTGCTTGATCATACTATGCCTTAATGTGTGCTAATGCTTATCATATGCTATTCATATCTTGTATGATCATTTACTCATGTCTTGGATTAGGTGCATGCTATTCATTCTTATCATTTTGTGCGCTCCACCAAGATGTATGTGACATGGAAGAGTAACCCATGATCCTAATCGATTTTGCATTTGCATTCAAGCATAAATCTTAAATAATGCACAAATTTAGGGGAGCTCTTGCTTATCACATACTTCTCAAGCGGCGATATTGTTCATTGATTATATCATTTGTCGAGCTTTGATCTATATGTTGTCATCAATTACCAAAAGGGGAGATTGAAAGTGCAACTAATCCCGGGTGGTTTTGTAATTAATAACAACATATATATCATTGAACTAATTGTTTCTTGAGAATCATTTCAGAAAGTTGTTGATATGGGTATGGCAATGACTAAAGATGTGGACCCTCAAAATGCTAAGAAAACATTGGCAAAAGCTCAAGACTCCATTTTTGGTTTAGTGATCCAAGATCACATTGAGTCTATAGAAGCCAATACTATTAAAGGGGCATGAGGTTATGATAATGATCTGGTTGCTCAAAGTGCTTAGTGATCTATCTCCCAAACTATCGACAATCTTTCATTCAATATACACTCATAAGTAATCTCGGTCCCACCGATTCCATAAACTTCAGTCCTGCAAGAGATGAACCACCTCAGTATATACCCAAACCCTAGAAATTTGGATTTTCGATTCCAAACTCGGTCTCACCAAAACTAGTGTTGCCAAACCTGTAACATACATCATCATATCGGTGTCACCGAGATGATAAAATCGATCCCAAGATTAGCAAACCCTAGTATTTGGAAGAATCGGACTCACCAGAGATTGTATTTTGGTCCCAGAAAATCCCAGCGTTCTAAGATTTGAACTTCGTTCTCACCGAGTTGTCAACTTGTCGACCGAGATTGGTCAAATGTGTGTAGCAGTTGGATTTTATGTAGGCTATAAATACCCTCCACCCCCTTCACGTGGAAGCCATCATAAGAACTACCACTCCTACCTTACATTTAGAGAAAACTACCTACCCTTGTGTTGAGATCAAGTTGCTCCTCCCACATAAACTTGATTTCTAGCCTTCCCAAGTTGCTTTCCACTCAATCCTTTCTTCCACCATAGCCGTCGGTGAGGAGAGTTGAGTGTTGGGAGATATCATTTGAAGCACAAGAGCAAGGAGTTCATCATCACCAACACCATCTATTACCGTTTGGAGGTGGTGCCTCCTAGATTGGTTAGGTGTTGCTGGGAGCCTCCGTCAAGATGTGGAGTTGAACCAAGAAGTTTGTAAGGGCAAGAGATCGCCTACTTCGTGAAGATCTACCCAGTAAGGCTAGTCCTCCGTGGGCGTATGCCATGATGGCATAGACAAGGTTGCTTCCGTGGACCCCAGTGGGTGGAGCCCTCCGTGGACTCTACATGGCCGTTACC
The DNA here is from genome assembly GCA_021437245.1 of Aegilops speltoides. Lineage (NCBI taxonomy): Eukaryota > Viridiplantae > Streptophyta > Magnoliopsida > Poales > Poaceae > Aegilops > Aegilops speltoides. Next base: position 24,189 of record JAHHZJ010008793.1, read on the forward strand.
CTCAGTGGGTTGAAGTCTCCATCAGCGTGGATTGGCGATAGCACCACCTATCGGAACCACGAGAAAAATCTCCGTGTCTCCAAATGCGTTTGCTCTTCTCCTCTCTTTACTACATGTGCAATTTACTTTCGCTGCCAATACTCTAGAATTGCATGTGTAGGGTGATACTTGACTTGATCATCATCTTGAAATCCGTAAAACTTGTCTTAATCAAAGGCTGAATTTTATATTGTCAAGTAGTCTA
>JAHHZJ010008794.1:0-12749 GCA_021437245.1 Aegilops speltoides
TCGGAAACTCCGGTTAGTAAAATCCGCGGCGTGCTCCCTCGTCTGCTCTGCTCCCTCCGCCCTCGTCCGCTTTCGAGACGAAGGGGGCCCCATAGGTGTCTGTCGGTGTACTAAGGTAAAGTACCTCGTACCCAACTTGTGCCTGGATTCTGACTCCGCAAGGTTTACCCGTGCTCGTGAAGACTTTCTGCTCCATATCAAGCCATTCAAAGACAAAGTATACAAGGCGAAGATCGAGACCCGCAAGCGGAGCTTCCAAACCGTTCGAGCTCAAGGTTACATCACTCATGCAAGGCCCGGAGGCTCGCCGGGAAGACTAAAGGTTACATCATAGAAGATCGCCTCGGCGCTATATGCGTCGGCGAGGCCGGAGGCGACAAATTCTGAGCCCGACAAGCTCCGGGCCGGCAAGGTCAAGACCCGGCAAGGTGCTTGCCGGGGAATTCTGTGTTGCTGGCTCGGCTCATCGGCCTGGCGTGATACAGGGCCTTTCGAGGGCCGTGGCGGATGGGCTGTGCAACTGAGGACCGGTGGCACTTCCGGTGGTGGATCCATCGCCGTGGGAGCGGAGCAAGGCGGGGAGCTTTGGGGTCGGCTGACAATTAATGCCCTTGTCCCCCTTGTCAAAGTAGGTAGAGACCCTTTGTTAGGTGCCTTGTGGCTTCCTTGTTCCCCTTTTCCAACTACCACCTCTTTTACATTTTACCCTTTCTCTATGCTGCCACTGTTGGCGCCCCTTTCGACTATAAAAGGGGCCCATGCGCCGTGAAAGGGGTTCGGCTGGATTCGGTCCATTGACACACGACACCACCATCGCTGGCACTCCGTGCAAGATCAAATACAACCAAAGCGGCTGGAGTTTTATCTCCGGAGAGCTCGAAGTGGGTAAAATCCGCCAGCGTGCTACGCCTCGATCGCTCTGTGCTCCCTCCGCCCTCGTACCGCTTCGAGCGAAGGGCCCGGCTATAGGTGTCCTGGCGAGAATTCCCGGCATCTTTAGCGCGCCGGTAAAGGCGTCCCGAGTTGTCGCGGACTGATCCGGCGTTACGTCGGGCGTTCTTCATCAACCTCTCGGTTTAAATCAACAATTGCGCCATGGCCCGAAGAAGACGGGGCGCGCCAACTGCGTCTCATCGCGCCACCAAGCGGTGGGGAGAAAGCGCCGTCGGAGGTAATCGCCGGCGAGGCGTTAGCGGCGCCACGGATCAGGGCAGGGCGGATGACCGCGCCTCGGTCTCCGTGGACATTCGCGTCCATCCGGCACGACAACCCAGCGGCCCATGCCACGGAGGTGGTATCCGCATCTTGAAGCTACCGGAGGCTCGCGGGATGCCGGACCACCGTCCGGACACAAGCAAAGGCGCCGGGACCTGCTCCTTCTAACCTTTTAGAGTCAGGCATACCCGCTCCTCGCACCGCTTCGCTCGCTCCCCTCCACTCCGGCGGCGCTTCGTGGCGCAAGCCCTCGACTTCCCTCGGCGGACAAGGCGAAGCGGAGGCGACCATCAAACCTGGTGCCGCCCAACAGCGACCCTTCACGCAGCGGCGACCTCGCGGCGCGACAACGAAACGAAGGCTGGGCGACAAGGCGCCGAGGTGCAACCACCATGCACTCCCCGCCTGAAGCGAAAAACGCCGCCCGCGGAACAACAGCAGCGGCTCCCGGCATCGTCGGATCGCGGGCTCGGCAGGATCACGCGAGTCCTCAGCGGCCGGCAGAAAACGCTTCGGACCAGAATCGGCGCCGGCAAAGCTTCGCGACAATCGGACCGGTGAGCCTGTCGGCGCAGCGTCCGGTGGGCCAGGTGGCTTGCCGTGCTGGGCGGTGCCCTGCGTTCACCCGCGCAAGCGGCGTCGGTGGCCATGAATTTCAAGCGGCGTCGGAAATCGGCGGCAAGGCGCCCCTCGAAATTCCTCGGTGTCTACACCATCGCGGTGCGGCTGCGAGCGGAGGACGAAGATCTGGCGAACTACTTCCGCTCGTGCTTAAGCGAGCGTTCGTTCTTGGCTTATGCACTTGCGGAAAACTCCATTTCTTCTTGGCAGACCTTTGCCATCGGTTTGTTGGCGCCTTCTTTGGCCCACAAACCCCGACGAGAAGCGATCTCCACATTTTGGCCGAAGGAAGGAGAATCCTGCGCGTATATCCAGCGCTTGGCGTGTGCAACACAACATCCGATTCCACCGCGGTTATCGGAGCGTTCCACGAAGCGTGCATAACGCCGCATCCTGAAAAAATGGCGATGACCAAGATTCGGGATGTTAGCGAGCTCTATGCTCTGGTGATAAGTCTGCCTGCGGAGGAGGAGAACTCCCGGGGAAGTCTGGCGGGGAGGAAGCGATAAGCGGCCCGCCCGAGCGAAAAGAGGCGGCGGAACAACCAAAGAAGAACAAGAAAAGGTGCTTGCCGTCGAAAGCTGGCGAGGAGACTCCGAAGCAAACCTTGGCGGCTCCGCAAAGAACCCTTACTGTGGACAACCGAACAAGCGAGGCGACCTGGCAAGCAATCTTGCAAAATCCACCGCACCAAGGCCCACGATCTCTCGCAAAGCGTCGATGATCTCGTCGAGCAGCAAAAAGCCAATCTGGTAGCGACAAGGAGAGGGCCCAAGGTGGCGGAGGAGAACCAAGCAAGCGGCCGTTCAATGGCGGGGTGGAGCCGACAAGGCCAAGCGGCAACAAGCTGATCGACCTCCCGGGACGCGACAAGGATGAAGGAAACGCAGCGAACATGGAGGATGAGGATAACAATGGCAGGAGTTCGAGGCCCGAGGTCTGTGCGTCGGCGGTGGCGCCTCTCCACCTCCACGCCCGGCTAAAAGCGGTGGGTCTGGAGGTGAATCTGTGGAACCGCCCGGTGGGTCGCGCAGGCTCCTCAAATGGTCACCACGCCCATCATTTTTGATCTTGAGGATCACCGGCCGCACCACGGTGGGTGCTTGCCGATCTGGTCTCACCCACCATCCATAACCTCAAGGTCACTAAAATGTTGGTTGGGCGGGGCAGGCTGAACAGTCTCCTCATTGTGATCAAAACTCCAAATTCCGGATGGCGAGCTCGAAGGCCGGTTCTTTCAAGGAATCAACCGGAAGAGAGCAAGCCCAAGGGAAAGATCACTCTGGTGACCTTTGGCGGGAGCTCAACCGGGGGCGCATCACTTTCGGCGTCGCCGATATTGTTGCCATACAATGGAATACTCGGCCGTCCTGCCCTCGCCAAGTTCATGGCAGCTTCCCATTATGCTAGCGTACTCAAGATGCGGGGCGATAAGCGTCATCACTGTCCGCGCGCAAGAAGGATCGCTTATCTGCGCCCGACAAGATCTACGGGATCGGCAGCTCGGCGAAAAAGAATACACTTGGCCGGCTCCGGGGAAGAAACGAAGACTAAGCCCGGCAATGCTCTGGGACCCCTCGGCAACCGCACCTCTTGGTCTTGCGCTGCCGTCGAGGGCGTCCGTCGAGCTCCCCGGCAAGAGTAAAAAGGAATGGCGCTCGCGGCAACCAAGAAGGTGTCGCCAAGGAGGGCGGCCTTGGTGGTACCTTCACCGCCGATGCCACACTTACGACAAATAGGGCGGCGCTCGTTGCCTTCTGCGGGCGAATGTCGATGTGTTTGCATGGCAACCATCGACATCCCGGTGTTCGAGGAAGGTGATCGAGCACAAGCTTCTGTTTGCCCTCATCTTGTGACCCATCAAGCAAAAGTGAGGAAGCAAGCCGTGGGCGCCAGAATTCATCGGGAAGAGATCGGGGAAGCTAGAAGCGGCGAGGCCTAGTTAGAGGTGTGATCCATCCGGCGTGGTTAGCAAACCCGATTAAATCGTCGCCAAAACCAGCGGAAATGGAGGCGTGTATAGACTTCACCGATGTGAATAAAGCATGTCCCAGGATCCATTCCCTTGGGCGCTCGACCAGTTGTTGACTCCGCTTGGGATGTGAGCTACTTGCTTTCTTGATGCATACGGGCTATCACCAAATCTTTATGGCCAAGAGGATGAAGAAAGCATTTATCACTCCATGTGGCACTTATTGCTTCATACGCATGCCATTTGGATGAAGAATGCGGGATCAACATTTCAAGGTAGTGTATCTTGCTTTTGAGCCCGGATCCCGAAATGTAGAGGCTTACATGGATGATATCGTGGTGAAGAGCAAAACAAGGATCTGTTGATTCAAGATTTGGAAGAGACATTTGAACCTGCATGAATCTGACAAGTTGAACCCGAAGTGCGTCTTTGGGTTCCCTCCGGCAAGCTTCTCGGGTTCTTTTATGTCTGAGAGGGATTAAAGCCAACCGACAAGATTAAAGCCATTGAGCAGATTGAAGCCCGAACGAGTCAAGGATGTCGGAAGGCTTGCGAGGTTGTGTGGCTGCCCTCGGTGAGGTTCATTTCAAAATCTGCGAGCAGCGCCTACCTTTCTTCAAAATCTTGAAAGCGGGTCCCATAAAGTGGACTCGGGAGCGGAGGCAGCAGATTTGAAGCGATACATTCCTCCACCCCAATACTTTCGCACCTAGACCACGGGAGAAGTTGCTCTTCTGCGGCAACCAACCAATGGTTAGTGCTGCGTTAATGTGGAGAGGTCCCGAGGCTACACCACCGGGCGAGTCGGCGACAAGCGAGGCTGCTCGGCAAGTTCGCCCACAAGGACAACTCTGCGAGGAGCAGGATGAGGTCGGAAGAAGATGGTGCAGCGCCAAGTGTATTTTGTAAGTTCCCTTCTCCGGGGCTAGATCAAGATACTCGGTGTGCAAAAGTTGCTTCGGCCTCCTCATGGCCTCGAAAGCTCGCCATTACTTCGACTGCGAGATAACGGTGGTCACTCGCTTTCGAAGAGGATATTGCACAACCAGGAAGCAGGGCAGGATCGTTGAGTGGGCTCTGGGCTGTCGACTTTGGACTCAAGTTTGAAAGTACTTCAACCATCTGAGCCGAGCTTTGGCGGAATTTATAGCAGAATGGACCCAGCGATGAAGAAGTCAAGAAACAAGCACACCCGTACAAGAGCGACAAGTGAATGGGTAATGTACTTTGATGGTGCCTTCTCTGCAAAGCGCCGTCGGCGTGGTACTCATCAGCGCCGGAGGCACCTCAAGTATGTTATCGGATGCACTTCCCAAAGAACAAGCGACAAACAACCTGCTGAATATGAAGGTTTGCTCGCCCGGCCTAAGGATTGCGGCGAACTTGGGATCGAGAAGTTGATTGTCGGGGAGATTCTCGATTGGTGGTCGGCAAGTTAACAAAACTATCGAGCCCTTTGATGGAAGCTTATGTCGATGAAGTGAGGAAGCTTGAGGGCGCTTTGAAGGTTTGCGAGATGGAGCCGTCGAGAAGCTCGAGATGAAATCGCAGATGGCCTTTCAAAGTGTGCTTGATGAAGTTGCCCGTGGAACGGGGACCTTCTTGCTCAAGCTGACTCAACCATCCGTCACACCATCAATTGGGCGTCCAAGAAGAGAAGTTGGTCTCCGGACTACTTGCGGCGGGCCTCCGAGACCCGCCAAGGTCCCTAAGATCAGCGACCGAGCCGAGGGTTTGCTCCTGCGGATCCCGGATCTGTCGGTTAAACAAGTGTTCCCGACAAGCCCGCCCGGCGAGCTTGCGAGACTTACTCGCGAGCGGGGTTCTTGCCGTGAAGAGTTCCAGCGGCTCCATGCCTTTAGTCCTTGCCGTTGAGCCCCAAGCTCCGGCATGGGGCGATCGTCCGTTTTTGCAAAGCGGAGAACTTCCGCGACCCGGAAGAGATAGAAGATAACGACGTCAAGTATGTACCGGTTAAATGGATAACAGCTGTCTGGAAAAACTCAATGGTGTCGGTGAAGTGCATCTCCGGGAAGATGGGCGAAGCGTTGGCGTACGGAGGCATATGTGGCCCACATTGGCAAAGGCTTCTGGAAAGCTTTCGGCAAGGGTTCTTTTGAAACCCTCAAGATGCAGCGCACTAGTAACCAAGTGTGGCGTGCGGTTCCATACAAAGCAGATTCATCGGCCGCTCAAGCTCTCCAAACAATCCCTTTGTCTGGCCCTTCTCCGATGCGGGGCTCGATATCCTCGGCCCCTTCCCGTCTTGTCGGGGCTTTGAGTACTGTCGTAGCAATCGACAAGTTCACAAAGTGGCGGAAGTGGAGCGTGAGAAAGGTGGCACAATCAGCGGTCAAGTTCTTGGTCGATTGTGTGCGTTTGGGATCCCTAACGGGATTATCGCGACAACGGTACACAATTCACTAATCGCACCTTCATGCGATGCGTCCAAGACCTTGGCGCCAAGGTCTGTTTCGCATTTGCTCACCGGGAGCAGCGGTCAAGCGGAAGGGCCAATCTGAAGTCTGCGGACTCAAGACAAGAACTTTTCGACGAGGCTGCGCAAGTCGGAAGAAATTGGATAGAGGAGCTGCGGCGGCTCTTTGGTCAATCGAGCGACACCGTCGAGCCCGGACGGACACCTTTGCTCTAGTCTATGGAGCGAGGCAGTTCTCCCCGGAACTTGTTCACGGATCTCCTCGAGTGCTCGCTTATGATGAGCTCGAGCAAGAGCAAGCTCGGCAAGATGATGCATTGCTCCTTGAGGAGGGCGTCTCGAGCTCTTTGTCTGAGCTGCTCGATACCGCAGCCTTGTGCCTTACCATAGCCGCAGGTCAAAGCCGAGTCTCGAGGCGACCTTGTTCTTGGCGTGTTCGATCCGCCAAAATTCCAACAAGTTGGCCGAAGTGGGAAGGCCCTTATCGGGTGAGACAAATTGAGGCGCGCTATCCGCCTCGAGACGAAGGCTTACGGTGAGCAACTCCGGAACATAGAGCATCTTATAAGTTTACCCATAAAGTAGCGGTTGCCGTGACCCCCGGCAACCACCTTTTTACAAAGCTTTGCCTTGTTGCATGTAACCCTTTGTACAAAGCGGTAGAGACCCGTCAGCGATAAAGTTTACGTGTTTTCGCCCGATTGCCTTTTCCATGCTTTTCTATGCTATTTGCATGTGTTATTTGGCATCTCTTGTCGCACACACATATCCGTAAGCAATATGCCCGAAAGGCCATATACTTGTTTCCTTCTTCTCTTTCCTTGCATCTTAAGCGGAAGGAGCGTTCCTCGCGCACAAGTTTGCGGGGAAGGAAATGGAGGATGAACCAAGTGCTGTTCAAGAAAGAAAGCTTGCGGAGCTACGGATCATGAAAGCTAAGTTATTGGAATTTGAGCAGTCAAAACTTTAAATTTTAAGTTGCCTTCCTTGAGCGATCACACTTTGTATGGAAAACCTGTGCTCGGAGGAACCTACCCATGGATAATCGCACCTTTATCTTGTTTTCGAACACGCTCAGCGATTTAAGTGAGCTGCGACAAGTGTCCGCCCTTGTTTTGTTTAGTCCGCTCGGCAAGCCAAGTGCGTTGCGACTAGCGCAACAAGGTTGCTTGCGGTAAGACCTTCAACGGAGCTGCTTGAGTTACATTTTCATGCGGACCCCTTCGGCAAGTTTCCTAAAGCGTGGGTTGAAGCATACAAAGTTGAGGATCGAACAAGGGAGATAACACTGCATCTATTGATCAAAATAAAGATAATATCTTGCAAGGAATAACTTGTCGCGATGGCTAATAAGTTCATAACACCCTATCAGCAACAAAAGAGATAAAAGAAAGGAGGCCTAGTTCTGGCAGTCGCCCTCCACCCAGGGATCTTGTTCACTTTAGCAATGATGTGGGCGACCTGCTCCTTGAGCCTCCATGTTGCGTCGGCCGGCAAGCTCGAAGAACGTTGGTGAGGTTTATGCGGGATTGCGGTATCGATCTTCGTCGACCTACGCTCCATGGTTCCGTGCCACGGGGAGTCTCCTCGGCGGCGGAGGATCTTCTTCCCAGATTTGCAAGGGCGGGCGATCCCCGAAGAAGAAGTGAGCTTGGGCGTGGCCGAATTTGGATCCGGGGAGTAGATGAGATGCTCGGCTTCGGCGCGACCTCTGGTCGATGTCGGACGCACAAGACACCAAGTCCTCGGTCCATAACTTTCGGCGATCGGTGGAATTGCTCGGCTGCTTTGTTGGCTGTCCATCAAAGCTCGTTCCTCGGAGCTCCTCCTTCAACTTGGTCTCCCGATCCGGGCGTCGGCGAGTCCCTCGGCCGAGACTTGCGGCTCAAGATCCACGAGTCCTTGGCGGCCTTCAACTCGTCGCCTTGCTTGGAAAACGCCTGGAGTTTCGAGTTGGTGTGGGCGTCCTTCTCGCTCCGTGTTGGCTGGCGACCTTCTCCTGCTTCGCCTTGGCAACTCCTCCGCTCGCGACCTTGGCGGCGCTCCTCCTTGCGGTCTCCGCGGCAGCAGCGGCTTCGCCTCCTTAGTTCCCGCCAAGGCCTGCTCCCGGCGGCAAGGTCTTCCTCGTGGGAGTCGAGGTTGACCTTCGCTGGGCAGATTCTCCTTCTCGCGGGACAGCTCCACCCGGCGAGCCGTTCTGCTCTTGGCCTCGGCCTTCTCCGGACCACTCTTCCATCTCCCGGCCGAGTCGCTCACGCTTCTCCGCCACCTCCGGAGGCAGCCTGGTTGGCGGCTGAGCTCCGCCCGCGCTTCTCCATCTCCTCGGCCTTGGCGGCGGGCCTCGAGGCGAGCCGCTGCTGGCCGGTAAAGGGCAGGCTAGTGAAGCAGCTTCCTCCTCGGGCCCGTCGCTCCCCGGTCCTCGGCGATCTTCAAGCCGCGGCGGGACCTCCCCATCAAAGTCCTCGCCCTCCGGGGCCTTCAGAAAGCCCCGGCACTGGATGAAGGCGCGTTGGGGCTTTCAAGTAATGGCGGACTGCTCCTCTCCGGCGGAGGTCGGCGACAGCCTTGACCTGATGCTCCGCCGCCTCGGGTCGGATGGATCGCCCTCCTCCTCCCGGCCTTGCGCCGCGAGGCGGTCTCTGGCGCCCGCCGGCTTCCCGTGTCCTCGGCGACAGGCGTCGCCCGCCGCCTGCCTGCGCCCTCCTCCTCCTCGACAATGGCCAATTCCGTCTCCATTTGCTCGGGGAGAGAGTCTAGAATAAGAAGAAAAAGCAAAAAGAAGTTCAAGCAAATATCCAAAAGAGCAAGCCAAGAAGACAAGTTCAGAACCTACCTTGGCGGGGCGTCGTGGCCAGAGCTCCCCGGGAGGCTCCGCCTTGGCGGAGTGGCCGCCCGGGTGCTCACCCTTGGCAGTACTCGCCCTTGGCGGAATACCATGTGGGCGCCCTCCCTTGGAGTCGACCTTGGCGGGGGCGGCGGGGCCTGCGGCTCCGGGGCGACCTCCGGGCGCTCCTGCAACCGTGGCTCCACTTCTGCGAGTCAGACAAAAACATCAAAGCATTAGAACAAAACCAAGATCTTGAAACCACGGGCGAAAGTGCAGAACCCGGACTTCGTTGGGGGCTGGTTGAGGCTGCTCCTCGGAACAGCCTTCGGATCCGGCAAGCAGCTCCGGCACGTCCCGGTCGCCTTGGGCGAGTCGTCCGACCGACCATAGGCACCTTGGCCTTCTTCGCGCGCTGAGCCAAGGTCTGAAATCAATCAAAAACAAGATTGGCTTCACAATGATCAAAGCGAAATTTGGAAGATGAAGATCTCGGATACTCACTCTGTTCCTCCTCGTCGTCTTCGCTCAAGCGGAGAAGTCATACTCCCTTTGGGCGTCGGCCTGAGGAGGCGGAGTTCCTCGGCGCTTGGCGGTCCTCGGCGCCTTGGCTTCCGGGAAGTTCTGCTGGTTGTTGCGGAGGCCTCCGCTCGCTTCCGTCGCCGCCTTGCGGCGCTTGATGGAAAACGCCTAGGGCTTGCCGGGGAGGTCTCCACGAGGAAGGTTCGGCGTGAGATCCGTGGACCCGGCGTCTTGGCGCCTCGGCGTCCTCCTCCTCCTCCTCCTCGCCCGGCTGGCTCGCCGGGCCGCGCCGCGCTGCGGCCCCTTCCCTCTGCGTCTCCGCTCCCTCGGCGCCACCCTTGCCGGCCTCGGCGCGTGCGAGATCAGTGCCTCGGAGGGACCCGGCGCGTCGGGAAGATTACAACAATCTGCGGATCTCCGCTTCCTCCGCTTGGCGGGGCCTTCGCACCGCCTCCTCGGTGAGCGAACTCTCTGCCGCGGCGGCTCGGTCCTCTTCGCCGAAGCTATATCGCTATCTCTGGTCGTGGTGTCGTGTCGGCCCCGGGTCTCGTCCTTGTTCTTCGCCACCTCCTCAAGGTTGTCGAAGAAGGCTGAGCGTCTATTCAAGGCGGAATCCATGTGCGCTCCACGCGTCGAATCCTGCCGGGCATCATGGCGAGAAGCGATCCAGTGTCTTTGTTGCGGAGGGCACCACTCCCGGAGGTCTGGACCACTCTGGATGGGCGGGTCATATTTGAAGTTCGGACCATCCCCTCGAGCTCAGCGTCGTGAAGTTGAAGTTCAGCCGGCGCAGCCTCATTATATCCCTGCACGCCATACTCCCGAGCGGCCTTTTCTGTCTTGGAGAGCGTCTGGCGGAGAAATCTCGCCTACTACGCAGCGGACAGCTTTGCTGCTCGAAGGCGAAGAATCCGGACGAGGCGGCGTTGAGCTAGCGTCGTCCGGATCGGATCGCTCCGATCTGGCAGCGCCGATAGGAGTTGTCTTGTGGCGGTGAATCTTGCGGCTCGTCTTCAGCGACCCAGCACGATCTGCACGCCACTCTTCCCACTTCTGCGGAGCTCCCGGCAAGTAAGGCGCCTTCTTGTGCGGAGCGAAAAACCCAAGAAATTCCTCGAGAGGGGTTGCGGCCTCTGCTCTAGGAGTGAAGAAGTGCCTAAACAGCGCTACGTTTGGGTGTATCCCAATGAAGTTTTCGCATGTGCGAAACCGCCATTATGAGGATGGAGTTGGGGTGAAGTCAAGAAGGTGGAAGCCGTATGTGTTCATAATGTCACGAAGAAATCAGAAAAAGGAGGGCAAAGACGCGGTGGAAGAAGGCTGCGAAAGTAGTACCCGCCGGGTAGTTGTCCTTAGTGGCGGCGGATGAGCTCTGGTCGAGGATCGCGATTGGTCTTCTTGGCCCGAACAGGTAATACTTGTTCGAGTTCCCTTACCTTAGAGCAGGCGGAGAAGGCGACATTCCGCTTCCATGGAGGCAAACCGCGCTGCTCGATTTCTCCTTCTTGGTCTTCTCCGCCTTCCCTTCCGGTCTTGAGGCCATGGCGGAGCGGCGAAGGAAGGACGAAGAATCGGGCGCGCATAAGCGAAGGCAGCGGAGGAGATCGCGGGCGAGGCGCAAAGGGATCTCTGGAGGAGGAAGAAGATGCAATGAAAGCGAAGGAGAACCGCCCTGCTTCCTCTGTTTTATGGGGAAGTGGGGCGTTCGCTCTTCCCATTAAACGTGGGCACGTCCCATCCTGACGCCTGCAATCGCGCGTGCCGTTGCGTGGGGGATCGGCGAATCTTGATGGATTGACGCGCCTGGAAGCGTGTGCCGATGCCTTGTTTTGGGCTGGCCCACGGATAGCCCCTCGAGATCCTTCCCCATGGCCTCCGGTGATGATGGCCCCCTCGGCAGTGTGCTAGAGAGGTCTAGGTTGATTTCTCATAGCTCTGAGAGGCTTGCGGCGGAACTTTCGATCTTGGTTAATTTACGGAGGTTTCGGTATTTATAGGAGAGGTTGGCGTCAAGAACAAGTTAGGGGGCCCATGGGTTGTCCACGAGGACGAGGCACGCCCCACCCTCATGGGGCCCCAGGACTCCCCTTGATAGATTTTTGTTCGATATTTTTATATTTTCCAAACAAAATTCTCTGTTGATTTTCAGCGCATTCAGAGAACTTCTATTTACGCACAAAAACAACACCACGGTAGTTCTGCTGAAAACAGCATCAGTCTGGGTTAGTTCTAATCAAATCATACCAAAATCATATAAAACAATAGTAAACATGGCATGAATACTTCATAAATGATTGATACGTTGGAGACGTATCAGCATCCCCAAGCTTAATTCCTACTCGTCCTCGAGTAGGTAAATGATAAAAGAAATAATTTATGAAGTGTGAATGCTAGCAAGTTCTTAAGTTTGATCAATGATAGTTTCAAACACTTTTTACAACATCATTATATATCATAATAGTAGCTCATCTCATAAAACTTTTCATGATCAAGTAACAAGCTATTCACATGTTAAAGTATAGATCATAAACTTTCTTGAAACTACATTCTCAGTCATCAAACAATTGCAATTCATCTTATTTTCAGGAAGGGTCTATGTCAGAGCTTTGATTTAGCAAACTCCACATACTCAACTATCATTTAATCTATCACGATTGCGAACACTCATGTGATATTTATGGGTTCAAAGTTTTAATAGGATATAGAAAGATAGGGGCTTATAGTTTAGCCTCCCAACCTTTTACCTCAAGGGTAATGTCAATAATAATAATTTATGAAAACCTACATCCAAGTGGATATATATATCTGGATCGCTCCAACACAAGGTGCTTGCCAAAGGAAAAAGCTGTAAAAAGAAATGTGAAAATCACCATGACTCTTGTATAAGGGTAGAAGGTAAAAGTAAAAGATAGGCCCTTTGCGGAGGAAGCGAGAGGTTGTCATGCGACTTTAAGGTTGGATGCACAAAATCTTCTTGCAAAAAGCGTCACTTTATATTGCCTCTTGTGATAGATACCTTTATTATGCGATCTGTAAGCTTTTATTTCTTCCCTATCACAAGTTCATATAAAGCTTATTTTCTTAGCACTAATAGATCATACATATTTAGAGCAATTTTTATTGCATGCACCGATGACAATTTACTTGAAGGATCTTAC
>JAHHZJ010008797.1:0-10486 GCA_021437245.1 Aegilops speltoides
GGTTCCATGAAGAAACTCCATCTTGATGGATTTTTGAGTCATTGATTATGAATCACTTGGCACTTGCGAACCGTGCCTCATGGGCAAGATGACTAAAACCCGTTCTCGGTACTATGGAGAAGCAACAAATTTGTTGGAAATCATACATACTGGATGTATGTGGTCCGATGAATGTTGAAGCTCGTGGCGGATATCGTTATTTTCTCACCTTCACGGATGTTTAAGCGAGATATGGGTATATCTACTTAATGAAACACAATGCGAAACATTTGAAAAGTTCAAAGAATTTGAGTGAAGTTGAAAATCATCGTAATAAGAAAATAAAGTTTCTACGATCGATCGTGGAGGAGAATATTTGAGTTCTGAGTTTGGTCTACATTTGAAACAATGTGGAATAGTTTCACAACTCACGCCACCGGAACACCACAGGCAATGGTGTGTCGAGCGTCGTGTCGCACTTTACTAGATATGGTGCGATCTATGATGTCTCTTCTGATTTACCGCTATCATTTTGGGGATATGCTCTTGAGGCGGCGCATTCACGCTGAATAGAACACCGTCAAAATCCGTTGAGCGACACCTTATGAACTATGGTTTAGCAAGAAACCAAAGTTGTTGTTTCTTAAAGTTTGGGGATCACGATGCTTATGTGAAAAAGCTTCAACGATAAGCTCGAACCTAAATCGAATGTGTCTTCATAGGATACCCAAAGGAGCAGTTGGGTACACCTTCTATCACAGATCGAAGGCAAGACATTTGTTGCTAAAATGGATCCTTTCTAGAAGGAGTTTCTCTCGAAAGAAGTGAGTGGGAGGAAAGTAGAACTTGATGAGTAGCTTGTATCCTCTCCTTATTGGAAAGTAGTTTATCACGAAACCGATTTCTGCGACATCTACCCCAAATAGTGAGGAAGTTGATGATGTTGATCATGAAACTTCAGATCAAGTTACTCTGAACCTCGTAGATCAACGAGTAAGATCCGCCGAGTGCTACGGTAATCCTGTTACGGAAGTCATGCTACTAGATCATGATGAACCTCGAACTATGAAGAAGCGATGGTGAGCCAGATTCCACAAAATGGCTTGAGGCCATAAAATCGAGATGGGATCCATGTATGAAAACAAAGTGTGGACTTTGGTTGACTTGCAGAATTGACAAGCAATAGAAAACAAGTGGATCTTCAAGAAGAAGGGCGCTGACGGTAATATTCATCTACAAAGCTCGACTTATGCAAAGGGTTTTGACAAGTTCAAGGATTGACTACGATGAGACCTTCTCACCCGTAGCGATGCTTAAGTCTGTCCGAATCATGTTAGCAATTGCCGCATTTTATGATTATGAAATTTGGCAAATGGATGTAAAAGCTGCATTCTGAATGGATTTACGGAAGAAGAGTTGTATATGATGCAACGAAGGTTTTATCGATCCAAGGGAGCTAACAAAGTGTGCAAGCTCCAGCGATCCATTTATGGACTGGTGCAAGCATCTCGGAGTTGGAATAAGCGCTTTGATAGTGTGATCAAAGCATTTGGGTTTATCTGAGACTTTTGGAAGCTTGTATTTACAAGAAAGTGAGTGGGAGCTCTGTAGCATTTACGATATTATATGTAGATGACATATTACTAATCGAAAATGATATAGAATTTCTGGATAGCATAAAGGGTACTTGAATAAGAGTTTTTCAATGAAGGACCTCGGTGAAGCTGCTTACATATTGGGCATCAAAATCTATAGAGATAGATCAAGGCGGCTTAATTGGACTTTCACAGCACATACCTTGACAAAATTTTGAAGAAGTTCAAAATGGATCAAGCAAAGAAAGGGTTCTTGCACGTGTTACAAGGTGTGAAGTTGAGTAAGACTCAATGCCCGACCACGGAAGATAGAGAGAAAATGAAAGATGTTCCCTATGCTTGACCATAGGCTCTATCATGTATGCAATGTTGTGTACCGGACGATGTGTGCCTTGCTATTAGCTTAGCGGAGGTACCAAAGTAATCGAGTGGATCCTTTGGACAGCGGTCAGAACATCTGAAGTACGAAAAGGACTAAGGATATGTTTCTCGTATATGGAGGTGACAAAGAGCTCATAAATGGCAGTTACGTTGATGCAAGCTTTGACACGATCCGAGACGATTCTAAATCAAACCGGATCGTGTTTACACTAAGCGGTGGAGCTGTCGTTAGTGCGTTCTAAACAAAGCGTCGTAGTGGGATCTACATGTGAGCGGATACATAGCAGCGGAAGCAGCTAATGAAGGATGCGGATGAAGGAGTTCATATCCGATCTAGGTGTCATACCTAGTGCATCGGTCCAATGAAAATCTTTGTGACAATCTTTGGAGCAATTGCTTTAGCGAAGAATCCAGATTTCACAAGAGAACCAACACATCAAGAGGCTTCAATTCCATTGGGACTTGGTCAGGTGGGAGACATAGAGATTTGCAAGATACATGCGGATCTAAGCGTAGCAGACCGTTAACTAAGCCTCTTCCACGAGCAAAACATGATCACACCAAGACTCCATGGGTGTTAGCATCATTCTTTGTAATCTAGATTATTGACTCTAGTGCAAGTGGGAGGCTGAAGGAAATATGCCCTAGAGGCAATAATAAAGTTATTATTTATTTCCTTATTACATGATAAATGTTTATTATTCATGCTAGAATTGTATTAACGGAAACATAATACATGTGTGAATATATAGACAAGCAGTGTCACTAGTATGCCTCTACAGACTAGCTTGTTAATCAAAGATGGTTAAGTTTCCTAACCATAGACAAAGGAGTTGTCATTTGATTAACAAGGTCACATCAGTTGAATGATCGATTGACATGACCCATTCATTAGCTTAGCACCCGATCGTTTAGTATGTTGCTCTGCTTTTATCCATGACTTATACATGTTCCTATAACTATGAGATTATGCAACTCCGTTTGCGGAGGAACACTTTGGGTACTACCAAGCGTCCTAGCGTAACTGGGTGATTATAAAGGAGTACTCGAGTGTCTCCAAAGGCGGATGTTGGGTTGGCGTATTTGAGATTAGGATTTGTCACTCCGATTGTGGAGAGGTATCTCTGGCCCTCTGGAATGCACATCATAAGCCTTGCAAGCATTACAACTAATGAGTTAGTTGAGATGATGTATTCGGACGAGTAAAGAGACTTGCGTAGCGAGATTGAACTAGGTATTGGATACCGCGATCGAATCTCGGGCAAAGTAACTATACGATGACAAAGGAACAAGCGTATGTTGTTATGCGGATCGACGATAAAGATCTTCGTAGAATATGTAGGAGCCAATATGGGCATCAGGTCCGCTATTGGTTATTGATCGGAGCGTGTCTCGGTCATGTCTACATTGTTCTCGAACCATAAGTCCTGCGCAAGGTTTGATGGCGGTTATATTATGAGTTTGTGTATTTTGATGTACGAAGGAGTTGAGTCCGGATGTGATCACGGACAGCGAGGTCTCGGAATGGTCGAGACGTAAAGATTGATATATTGGACAGCTATGTTCGGACATCGGAATGGTTCGAGTGGTTTGGATATCTGGTCTTGGGAGGGTTCGGAACCCCAGAGTAATGGGCCTTAATGGGCCATGAGGAGAAGAGGGCTGCGCCGGAGGTGGCGCCCTCCCCATGAGTCGGTGGACATGGAGGCGGCCCCTTTCCCTCTCCTCTCCTCTCCTTCCCCTTCCCCTCCTAGTTGGACTAGGAAAGGGAGTCCTACTCCCACTGGAGGAGGACTCCCCCTCCTGCGCGCCTCTCTAGGGCTGGCCGGCCCTCCTGCTCCTTTATATCTGGGCAGGGGCACCCTAGACACACAAGTTGATCCTTGAGATCGTTCCTTGGCCGTGTCGGTGCCCCCTCCACCATATTCCACCTCGGTCATATCGTGGCGGTGCTTAGGCGAAGCCTGCGCCAGTAGAACATCAAGATCGTCCTGCCTCGTCGTCTTGATGGAACTCTCTCCTGGAGCTTTCTTGGATCGGACCCAGGAGGCGTCCGAGCTGTCGTGTGTCAAGAACTTCGGGCGCGAATGCTGGCGCTGGATCGGTTGGATCACGAGGAGAGCGTCGACTACTTCCTCTACGTTGTGATCGCTTCCGCTTCGGTCTACAAGGGTATGTAGACAATACTTTCCCTCTCATTGCTATGCATCACCATGATCTTGCGTGTGCGTAGGAATTTTTGAAATTACTATGTTCCCCAAAGCCCATTAACGGCTCGTGGTAAAGTGGCCCGTAATGAGCAGTGTATCACTTTATACCCATGCGGCTCATCATTCCATTGGGCGTTTCCATCCATGTTATCTTCGGCCTTCTCGGGGCCCATTTATTCTTAGGCTCATTTCCAGCATTCATTTACTTTCGTCCGTTCTTGTCATTTTTCGCTTGTGGGCCAAATTCAGCCCGTGAGTTCTGATCGGCCCGTTTGTGGCCCGTTAATCGTTGGGCGTTTCATGCATCATCAAATCGGCGGATTAATGGCGGCCCGTTATGGTCGGCTCATGAGCGACGATTTCAACTCTAGCCCATTCGACCATAATGTGAGTACATTATTGGCCATGTTTGGCAACCGATCATCTGACTTGTAGAAGGCCCATTGATGATATCTGACCCGTAGAAGGCCCATTGATGATCTGGCCGTAGAGGCCCATTGTGTCTATGGCCGTATAAGGCCCATTGTTTCTATGCCCGTAGAAGGCCCATTGTTTCTCAGCCCTTAGAAGACCCATTGTTTCTACCGTGGAGGCCCATATTAACTACGATAAATATGTAGCCCATGATTAATGTGGCCTAGTTTTAAAAAATAGCTTATTGCGCCACTAGCAAACGCGGAAAAAGAAGCTGCGACTACAAGAAAACAAATAAACAAGACAATAAGGAAATAAATAAGCAAGCAACTTACGCTAGGCTATCACGACTATTACACATATTACATCCTTTGGGCATCAAAGTTAGCCACCGATTGCAAATATAGGAACAAAGCGACATATAAGCGCATGACAAAACAAGTCGAAGCTGAAACCACTTGGAAGAGCTCAAGAAACAATATCACAGGTACCCATAATCTTTGGCAAGATAATTAGCAAGCTTATTAACTTTCTCTTGTTTGGCGCTTAAATCCTCCGGCACTAGCATTGCACGAAAGTATGCATCGAATTCTCTGAGGACTTCTCGATCTTTGACTTCACATCGCATAACATCGATCGATGTCTTTCAACGAAGTTGAGACTCAAAAGCTGACTGATTGACGGCGAGTTGAGTGGTGCGGATGTAACTGATAACTCAACACTACATCAAGCGGGACTTTGGGGTTGTCTCGGTGTCTTCAATATAGTTTTATCAGCTTTCTTGGTAGTCGATTGTCAAAACCGGCGGATCTCGGGTAGGGTCCCGGCTGTGCGTCTAGGCGGATGGTAACGAGACAAGGGACACGATGTTTTACCGAGTTCGAGGCCCTCTTGATGGAGGTAAAACCCTCGTCTGCTTGATTAATATTGATGATGTGTATTACAGAGTGGATCTACCACGAGATCAAGGAGGCTAAACCTAGAAGCTAGCCTATGGTATGATTGTTGTAATGGATGTTGTGTCCTCTGGACTAAACCCTCCGGTTTATATAGACAGGAGAGGCTAGGGTTACAGTCGGTTACAATGGTAGGAGATCTACGTCCGTATGTAAGCTTGCCTTCACGAGGAAAGTCCCATCCGGACACGGGGCGAAGTCTTCAATCTTGTATCTTCGTAGTCTTGGAGTCCGTGGACGATGATAGTCCGGCTGTGGACACCCCTAGTCGAGGACTCCTCGGTAGCCCAGAACGGCTTCAATGCGATGAGTCCGTGGCATAATGTTCGGCATTGCAAGGCGGGTTCCTCCTCGAATAACCATAGAAGATTGTGAACACCGGGATAGTGTCGGCTCTGCAAAATAAATTCCACATTCCAAGTAGAGAATAATATGTGCACAAGTTCAATCTGGCGGCGTATTTTGCTGGCGTGACATCACACCACTACCAAGCTTTTACTTGAATCGTTTTCATTATACCACCTCGGCGTTTAGCGAAGTAGTTTCCTTAGCACGTCTTGTCGAGCGGAATCGTGTTCCCCTTATTCAGGATCCTCATCAATCTGGATGTGGGTAACCCAACCGCCCGTCGCCATGCCTCCTCTATCGAGCGAGTCCGAGCAGTCCGCGAGGCGGCTCTTGGTATTCTCCCTCTTTATAATAGGACCAAGGCTCGTTTCTTTTCTTCAATCTTCACGAATCTTCTCCTTGCTCCAAGTTCCAACACCGAGTCCCAGTTGGCGCTTGGACCTTCAACAATGTCCGGCTCCGACCTTCGGGGCGGTGGATGCCCTCCTCCGTTCGAGGAGGACATCTAAAACTGCGAAGCCAAGTACATCCTCTGATTTCGCATGGTTGCCGCTTGAAGGCAGGCCATCCCACCCCGAGCCGGCGGTATGTCTCTTTATCCCACCTCCGTCGGGGTTTAGGCTTCCAGCGGATCCTTTATGAGAGGCTCATGTTTTACTATGGGTTGGAATTCCACGACTTGGCTCGAGTCCATCCTCCATATTTCGCGTTTATTGTCGTCTGCGAAGCCTTCCTCGCGTCACCCCCACTTGGCCTGTGGTGAAGACCTTCAATGTGGGCGAAGATGATCGAGGCGTCAGCGGTCTTGTGGGCGGCCGTGGCGGGAGGGCGATGCCCGTGGCCGAGGCTCCTTCAAAGGAGCTCGGCTTGTGGCAGCGAGGTGGTTCTATATCACCGCTCAAAGGCGTGAGCGAAGCCGCCGCCTCCATTCGCTCGGGACCTCCACGCGGTTGAGTCGTGGGTCGACCAAGGAGCTCAATTGGGGGCCGTCAAAGGCGTGCCCCTATTGCGAGGCAGTTCGAGACCTCAAGCGAGGAGATCGATCTGGTTGTGGTGATCGAGTTATGCTAATTAGGCGTCTCCGCCTACGCAAGCGCCGTCCTCTCCGGCTATGGGAGTTCAATCCGGAGGACCACGGATTCTCCAACACTTCATGGGTATGACACCGTGGAGATGTCGAGTTGTTCTTGGATCACGATCGGTGTGTCGGAATTGACCGAGATGCGGCCTAAGCTGCAATCGCCGAATACTCAAGTAAGTAGCTCGGTGTTGGACGTGCCGTTTGTTTGCCTTTCTACAATTAGCCTTTTAACCCGTTATCCTTCAGGAGTGGATAGCGCAAGCAAAACTAATCGGTGTCGGCCCCCTCGAAGACGGCGGGACCCGTCTTGGTCGAAATGTTGGAGGTTCGCCTTGAAGAAAGCGAAGGGGAAAATGGAGGAGCTACCGCTTGCCCAAGGCGCTTGAAGAAGGGGGGATCGAGAATCCCTCCCTCCAGGGGGAGAAGAGGACCGCCTCCGAAAATCCGGAGGCCAAAGCCCCTAAGCTGGGGAAGAAGTCTTCACCAGAGGGTCCTGCGTCCAGGGAGGCCCCGGCCGCACAATCTCCCCTAAAGCATCAGCCCTCCAGCGAGCCGTGAGTAGAAAAAAGGGAGTTTGGTAACGAGACATCCCTATTTATGCTTACGAGGATAACGAGTTTTTAGCTTGTAGTTCGGATCTCGACCTTCTCGAGATGAGCTCGTCTTGAGGATCTTCGTCCGGAGATGATGGAAGCGAGCCTCCGTCTGCTGCGCCGTCGGATAGGGCGGACGAGCGAAGTGTAAATCACGGAGGTATCCCGAGTCGCGAGCCGAAGAGTTCGGCGCCGACTAGTGTTCGGCGGGAGTGAAGGATCTGCAGAGGCGTCCATCTTAGAAGATCACCGTGCATTGATGAGTACGGTGATTGGAAGGATTTCATCCACAGCGGATTGCATAATGTCGTCGGGGAGTTTCTTTGGTGGGTTTTGAGATCGTAAAAATGGCCACCTTTTTGCATTTTGCACATGAAAGTGCATACTGTATAGATAGTAGCCCCTAAGACTCGGTAGGTTGTCGAAAGCGACGGCGTCTGAGGATCAAAATCGCAGGTATTGAGTGTCACCTTTCCTATGCAGGTGGCGGATAGTCCGAGGCTAGCGGATGATGGAGTTCTGAATTGATCGCAACTTCGATGTTCTGAGCGGAACATCGCGCTAGTCAACAAAGCGACTGGCGAGTCGCAAGGTAAGTTTTCTCTCGCGATCACCTATTAAGAGCCAAGCCCACCTCTTACAATATTTGTGCTTAGCAGATGGTCTTTCTTGGTGTGGAGAAGCCTTGGCAGAACTTGCTCAAGCCAAGGAGCAAGCGGGAAGTAATGCGGTGCCTGGAGCGGAGGAGTTAAAGCGAAAGGGCTGACTTGCCGAAGCGAGGAAGAGATGGCGGCGGCCGTTAAATTAAAGGATGCTACCGACCGCAATGAGGCTCTTGAAAAGGGCGCCTATCGGGCGAGAAGACCTATTGAAGGCCACCGCGAAGCCAAGGATGCCCGTTACGCAATGCGGGCTATGAAGGAGAGCTCGTCGGGCTAGAATATTGTGGTGGCAAGCCTTTTACTGCTTCGCCGCAGGTTTATGGATCAAAGTATGCTCGGCTTGGCGCATTTGTGGGGCCGGAGGATCCATATATGGACTTAGCGGCGAGTCCGGCAAATCTGGTTGTGCACTTCGAAGTCGGAAGGATCACAAAGGCGGAAGAGTTGTTTTGGTCTCAATTCCATAGTCCGGATCGTTCACTTCCGTGACCGATCGGTTGGCGAATGGGCTGAGCTGAATAGGTTGTCGGGCTTGCCATGGCGGATATCGTGACTCATATGCGGCGGAGAGGCCCAAGCTGAAAACTATTTTGGCTTATTGCGGCGGTTTCTTGGGCGGTGCCGCATATCAAAGCGATAAGCGGTCGGCCTGCATAGAGGTGCGTGGATGGCCCTGCCGTGTGAAGACACATTGGCGAGATGGATGCCACGCTTTGCGACCCGAGTTGAGGAAAGCGGTTACCGCGAGCACTATTTTGGGGAAGTTATGCGTGGTGCTCATGTAATAGAGTCGCGATGCTCGAAAAATGTCACGTTCAAATGAGCGTTTTATTTTGTAAAACAATGGTTATGATGTAATCACTTTTTTATACTTGTGCGTTCAAGTATTGAAATATCTCATGTCTGCCGTTTATGTATCGTGTGTATAACTTTGAAAGATGGCAGTCTTGACTTGACCCCACACACAAGGTGCGGGGTGTTAATAAAATAAGCGCATTTCACACTTAATCCGTCGTCTCGGTCTGTTGAGGAGGTGGTAGCATAAGCGAGGCAATCGGACTATAACGCTTATCACTTTCACTTAGCCATTGGAGTTGAGGGTGGGGCTACGATATAGCCCACAGGCACAGCGCTCTCAAATTCAGGCGTGTATGTGCGACCGGAAGCGGTCCTTTGTCAGCGGAGAATTCTAAACATTCCGGTGGTCGTCGAGTGGTTAACCGGTCTCTGTGTATCATAGCGATCGGTTTTCGGCTTTCTCTCTTGAGGTGCTCGCCCGGCCCGAGGGCTGTCCATGATAGTTCTCACGTGCGCGTTAGGCGATGATCTGAGCGTAAGGCAACAAAACACGAGTCGGGCAAACCCAACATTTGACCAAAGACATGATTGACTGATGCATATAAGGCCCTAACTTCGAGGCCGAACACTCCCTAAGGTGTTCGGTCTTTTTATAATATAGGCGAAACAATGCCCTAAGCCCCTTGTGTCGAATGCAGGCGAGGTCCTCAGCGGCCCGATGCCAAGCGTCGATATCCTCTCTGGTTATCATGAAAAAACCAGGGATTATAGCAACAAGAGCAGTAAAAAGGTTCTGCGGGGTCTTAATCTGAAAAGAATCCTAGCATCGGGTCCCTCTGCGTCTGCGCTTTGTGTCTCCGTTGTGCCGTTATCACGGGCGGGTGTGCATGGTGTTCATCTGTAAAGAGAGAACTTAATTTGAAAAGAAATCGTGCGAAAAGTGCATAAAGAAAAATATTAATAAATTAATAAATCTGAGCCTATATTAGCCCATTGTTGCTTATATCGCAACCCACAGTGAAGGGGTGTGCGGCTAAGAGCCCTAGCTTATTTATGTCGGACTCGTCTAGCCGTGTTGGGGTCTTTGAATGACCCTCTTAATGAAATGATGCCACGTGGGCGGGCATTTTGAGTGTAAGAGGCAGCGTAATGTGGTATGGCGTTGAAGCGAACAAAGCTTCATGCCCCAATAGTGCTTGATAGCTACTTTTGAATGGGGCGACATGGAAGATTAGCTTTTCGCGTCGGAAGTTGTCCGGTGACCCGAACACAAGTTCTAGTAATAAGGAGCCTGTGCACTTGGCGTAAGGGCCTGGCGTCACTCCTTTGAAGGAAGTGTGGCTATGTCGAATTTTAGTAAGGTCTATCCCCAACTTGCGGATTGTGCTTGGATATAGCGGTTTAAATTGCTGCCGCCGTCCATCGGGACTTGTGTAAATTGTAGTCCGTTGATTAGGATCAATATCGAG
>JAHHZJ010008799.1:0-14277 GCA_021437245.1 Aegilops speltoides
TTGAGAAGCCAGTTGGACAAACCCCTCTGGCGCTAGTAAATTTCATTAATCCGGTGCAAATGCATCTGTTGGGGAACGTAGTAATTTCAAAAATTTCCTCGCTGCGCAAGATCATGGTGATGATATAACGAGCGAGGAAGTGTTGTCTCGTACCCTCCGTGAACCCGAAGCGAGCGTTGGTAGCTTGTAGAGGAAGTAGTCGTCACGTCCTCCGGTCCGGCCGATCCAAGCACCGTTACTCCGGCACCTCCGAGTTCTTGACAGCGTACAGCTCGATGGCGCACCTCGATCTCCAATCGGTGAGGTTCGAGGGGAGTTCCGTCCGCAACGCAACGTGTGGTGGCGATCTTGATGTTCTCTGTCGCGAGGCTTCGCTAAGCACCGCTACAATATGATCGAGTGTAATATCGTGGAGGGGCACGCACGGCTAAGGCGATCAATGATCAACTTGTGTGTTCTAGGGTGCCCGTATATAAAGGAGGAGGGAGGAGGTGGCCGGCCCTAGAAGCGCGCCATGAGGAGGGGAAACCTACTCAAGTGGGTTTCCTCTCTTTCCTTATCTTATTTGGAGGGAAGGAAAGAGTACTAGTATTAGAAGTAGTACTAGTAGTAGTAATAGGAAGAGGGAAGGAGAAGGGGGCGGCGGCCCCCTCCCCAGTCGGATTGGGCTTGGGAGGCGCCCCCTCCCTTCTCCTTCTCCTTCCTCCCATGGGCCCAATAAGGCCCATATACCTCCCGGGGTTCGGTAACCTCCGGAGCTCCAAACTCTCCGGAACCTTTCCGGTGTCCAAATATATCCGTCCAATATATCAATCTTTATGTCTCGACCATTTGAGACTCCTCATCATGTCCGTGATCATATCAGGGACTCGAACAAACCGGTACATCAAAATACATAAACTCATAATATAATTGTCATCGAAACTTTAAGCGTCACGGACCCTACGGTTCGAGAGCGATGTAGACATTGAGACCGTCTCGGTCAATAACCAATAGTGGGACCTGATGCCCATATTGGTTCCTACATATTCTCGAAGATCTTTATCGGTCAAACCGCCTGACAACATCACGTTGTTCCTTTGTCATCGATATGTTACTTGCCGAGATTTGATCGTCGGTATCAATACCTAGTTCAATCTGTTACCGGAAAGTCTTTACTCGTTCTGTAATCGTCATCTCATAACTAACTCATTAGTTACATGCTTGCAAGGCTTAGGTGATGAGTATTACCGAGAGGAACCAGAATACCTCTCCGACAATCGGAGTGACAAATCCTAATCTCGAATTATACCAACTCAACATGAACCTTCGGAAACACTTGTAGAAACACCTTTATAATCACCCGATTCGTTGTGACGTTTGGTAGCACAGAAAGTGTTCTTCGGTACAGGGGTGCACAATCTCATAGTTGCGGGAACTTTGTATAAGTCATGAAGAAAGCAATAGCGGTATACTAAGCGATCAAGTGCTAGGCTAACAAAATGGGTCATGTCAATCACATCATTCTTCTAATGTTGTGATCCCACTAATCAAATGACAACACATGTCTATGGTGGTGGAAACATGACCATCTTTGATTAATGAGGCTAGTCAAGTAGAGGCATACTAGTGACTATATGTTTGTCTATGTATTCACACATGTATCATGTTTCCGGTTAATACAATTCTAGCATGAATAATAAACATTTATCATGATATGAGAAATAAATAATAAATTTATTATTGCCTCTAGGGCATATTTCCTTCATCTCCCACTTGCACTAGAGTCAATAATCTAGATTACATAGTAATGATTCTAACACCCATGGAGTCTTGGTGCTGATCATGTTTTGCTCGTGAGAGAGGCTTAGTCAATGGATTGCGCAACATTCAGATCCATATGTATCTTGCAAATCTCTATGTCTCCCACTTGGACTTGGTCCCGAATGGAATTGAAGCGTCTCTTGATGTGCTTGGTCCTCTTGTGAAATCTGGATTCCTTTGCCAAGGCAATTGCACGATATTGTCATAGAAGATCTTCATTGGTCGATGCACTAGGTATGACACCTATATCGAAATGAACTCCTTCATCGAGACTCCTTCATTTTGCTTGAAGCAGCTATGTACTCCGCTTCACATGTAGATCCCGCCACGGCGCTTTGTTTAGAACTGCACCAACTTACAGCTCCACCGTTTAATAAAACCACGTATCCGGTTTGCGATTTAGAATCGTCCGGATCAGTGTCAAAACTTACATCGGCGTAACCATTTACGACTAGCTCTTTGTCACCTCCATATCTGAGAAACATATCCTTAGTCCTTTTCGGGTATTCGGGATGTTCTTGACCGCTGTCGGTGATCCACTCTTGGATTACTTTGGTACCTTCTGCTAAGCTTATTGCTAAGCATCGTCAGTCTGGTACAGCATTGCATACATGATAGAGCCTATGGCTGAAGCATAGGAACATTTTCATTTTCTCTCTATCTTCTGCTGTGGTTGGGCATTGAGTTCGACTCAACTTCACACCTTGTAGCAGAGCAAGAATCCTTTCTTTGCACGATCCATATTGAACTTTTCAATATTTTGTCAAGGTATGTGCTGTGTGAAAGTCCTATTAAGCGTCTTGATCTATCTCTATAGATCTTGATGCCTAATATGTAAGCAACTTCTCGGAGGTCTTTCATCGAAAAACTCTTATTCAAGTATCCTTTATGCTATCCAGAAATTCTATATCATTTCCAATTAATAATATGTCATCAACATATAAAACTAGAAATGCTCTGAGCTCACTCACTTTCTTGTAAATCTGACTTCTCCAAAAGTGCATATAAAACCATATCTTTGATCACACTATCAAAAGCGTTTATTCCAACTCGAGATGCTTGCAGTCCATAAATGGAGCGTTGGAGCTTGCACACTTATCGACACCTTTTGGATCAACAAAACCTTCCGGTTGCATCATATACAACTCTTCTTCTAGAAATCCATTCAAGAATGCAGTCTTGACATCCATTTGCCAAATTTCATAATCATGAAATGCAGCAATAGCCAACATGATTCGAGACAGACTTAAGCATCGCTTCTGGTGGAAAAGTCTCATCGTAGTCAACCCCTTGAACTTGTCGAAAACCTTTCGCAACAAGTCGAGCTTTATAAACGATAACATTACCATCAGCGTCGGTCTTCTTCTTAAAGATCCATTTATTCTCAATGGCTTGCCGATCATCGAACAAGTCAACCAAAATCCATACTTTGTTTTCATACATGGATCCTATCTCAGATTTCATGGCCTCCAGCCATTTTGCGAATCTGGGCTCATCATCGCTTCCTCATAGTTCGTAGGTTCATCATGGTCAAGTAACATGACTTCCGAACAGGATTACCGTACCACTCAGTGCGGATCTTACTCTGGTAGACCTCGAGGTTCAGCGGAAACTTGATCTGAAGTTCCATGATCAATATCATTAGCTTCCTCACTAGTTGGTGTAGTTGTCACGGGAACCAGGTTCTCGTGATGAACTACCTTCAACAAGGGGTAGATCTGATTATCTCATCAAGTTCTACTTTCCTCCCACTCACTTCTTTCGAGAGAAATTCTTTCTCTAGAAAGGATCCATTCTAAGCAACAAATGTTTTGCCTTGGATCTGTGATAGAAGGTGTACCCAACAGTTTCCTTTGGGTATCCTATGAAGACACATTTCTCCGATTTGGGTTCGAGCTTATCTGGTTGAAGTTTCTTCACATAAGCATCGCAGCCCCAAACTTTATAAACGACAACTTTGGTTTCTTGCCAAACCATAGTTCATAAAGCGTCGTCTCAGCGGATTTTGATGGTGCCCTATTTAGCGTGAATCGGCCGTCTCTAAAGCATAACCCCAAAGCGATAGCGGTAAATCGGTAAGAGACATCATAGATCGCACCATATCAAGTAAAGAAATACGATTCTGACGTTCGGACACACCATTTCGTTGTGGTGTTCCAGGTGGAGTGAGTTGAAACTATTCGCATTGTTTCAAATGTAAACCAAACTCGTAACTCAAATATTCTCCTCCATGATCAGATCGTAGAAACTTTATTTTCTTATTACGATGATTTTCTACTTCACTCTGAAATTCTTTGAACTTTTCAAATGTTTTAGACTTGTGCTTCATTAAGTAGATATACCCATATCTGCTCAAATCATCTGTGAAGGTGAGAAAATAACGATATCCGCCACGAGCCTCAACATTCAGGCCACATACATACGTATGTATGATTTCCAACAAATCTGTTGCTCTCTCCATAGTACCGGAGAAGCGGCGTTTTAGTCATCTTGCCCATGAGGCACGGTTTACATAAGTACCAAGTGATTCATAATCAAGTGATTCAGTCCATCGATATGGAGTTTCTTCATGCGTTTTACACCGATATGACCTAAATGGCAGTGCCACAAATAAGTTGCACTATCATTATCAACTCTGCATCTTTTGGCTTCATCGTTTTTTTTTACTTTTGCTGCATGCAAAAGCTGAGCTTGGAGAGTTCTCTCATACAGTAGAATAGAACTAGTGGTATCGTGCGACCTAGCCTTCCAAGAGCATGTTACGATGGGGGCACCTGGTTAAAAAGAAAAAAGACCATGTTCTACTACGGAAAACATACATAGGACATGCCATAATTATGTTCTGAAATCGATCAACTTGACAAGGACAACTCCAAGTAAACTCACGGATAGGGTATAAGCAGGCGACATTAAACTGCAGTTGCGTGCATGCGTGTGGGCGTGCAATTACAGTTGTGCATGACCAGGCAGGTGTGCAAGTGTAGTTGTGTGGGCGTGGGAAAACACAGCGTAAAAATAAAGCGTAAATCAATCACTAAAAGAAAAAAAAACCCACACGAATCATCGTGTAAAATCAAATGATGTTGGAGTAAGATAAGACTTTGTTAATTGTGATCCGGATGAATATTAATTAGTAACAAAACCAGAATTACTAATACAAAATTGATCAAACTTTACAAATTTTGACTTACGACAAATCTAATTTGGGACATGAAAGAAAAACAAAGGAATAACCGTTAGATTTTGAATCATCAACTTATCCGACACATGCAGCGAATTTATTACAACCGTGACTCAATGGTGACTTGCACGCTAGGAGAAGGGAGCTTTTTTGAACGAAAGAGGTTTCCCTCCGATTTCATTAACGAAACCAAATCGAACCACAAACCAGGGGACTCCCGTTCTGCCATCGGGTTGAAGTACCATCAACTTAAACTAAGCTAAAGACTACTAGCCGCTGGGGAATTACAAAAGGCATCCATCGCTTACATCAGTTCACATGATCTCCCACAAGTTCAAGACTACATAAGCAAGCGAGAGAAGGAAGACAGGTTATTCTTGATAGCTAGAGTTATCCTCCCAACCGCTTGAACTCCAAGCCCCCATCCGCGCCGCCTAATATATCTCACTTGCCACCCTTCGATTAGTTTTGCTCCCAGCTGCAGTAGTTTTTGCTCCGGCTTTTTATCGCAAGTGACCAATCAACTATCCAATTGCACTTAAGTCGAATGAATATCATTGGGTCATATATCTTTTAGATATGAAAATAATATCATTTCTGCATTTCGGAGAGCAGAATATAGTAGCACTTCCTACTGAAGACTAACTTTTTCTCAGGTTTTTAGAAGTTTTCATCTATCCCCAAAGTAATCATTCGAGTTAGCTGGGTAGTTCTAAGATCCAGAGCACATTTGATCAAACTCCAGACCAGTTTAGCCGCCGAACATTCAAAAAAAGATGATCTATGTTTTCTTCTTTTCCACAATATACACACTCTTTCCCTCCTTTTCATCCTTTCTTGATCAGATTGTCCTTGGTCAAAATGCTTCTTCTAGTAATCAACCGAAAAACATTTTGATCTTGGCTGGAATTTTTTTTTCCACAGAAATTTGTGTGAAAATCCCACACCATCATTGATCAGGAAGGAATATAAAGATTTAACCGAGAATTTTTTGTTTTCAGTAAGCATCCAGAGCATTTCCCCCATGCATCCTCACCTCTTCACATCTTTCTTTTAGGCTATTCCAAAGTTCTATTGTATCTCCAGTCAATGTTCTTCTAAAGCTAAATCCATGCCACCCTCTGTTTCTGACATCTGCTGAGAAATGTTGTGGTCAAAGCTAATGTTGTATAATTTACGGTATAGATCCATTAGAGGTTTAGATCCTACCACCAATCCTCCCAGAATCTAGTCTCATTCCCATCTCGATATTTTCTTAACATGTTGAAAATATTTTTTAACTCCCATTAGATTGCTCCAAAGCGGGAGTCTCGGGGCTTTTTCTATTCAGATAGGCACTTATTCTGAATATATTTGATTTGCAGTATATATTCACTCAGGTTCTGATTCAGTTTCTAGTTTCCATAACCATTTGGCCAATAATATCTAAATTGATAATCCCAAGCCCTCCTTGTTCTTTTCATCCTCTTGCCACACAAGTATGGCTCTGAAGAAATCTGCTTTATCCTGACTCTAACAGGCAAGGGATAAAAGGACACCATGAAAGGGAATGTTAAGTAAAGCAAGCTTGTACCAAAGTCACTCTCCCAGCCATGTTCAATAGCCTGCCTTGCTAACATACACCTTTCTCAATTTTTCTATAACTCCTTCGAATTTATTTCCAGTCTAATATCAGCCACTGGCAATCCTAGGTATTTAGTAGGTATCTTCCCCACCTCACATGTAAATATCTCTTGATATATATCAGTCTTGTTTATAGCCTCTCCAAATAAGAACATTTGTTCAAAGCTGTTAAAATGAATTTCAAGTTTTTTGCACTTTCCTCATCATCTTGTAACAAAAAAATTGTGTCATCTGCATATTGCAACATGTTCACTTCACAATTATCAAACTCTGATAGTACCCCTTTCACAAACCCTTCCTACATAGCTTTATCCAAGATTATGGCCAAAGCATCAGCAACTATATCAAATGATAGGGGTGACAAGCAATCCCCCTATCTCAGCCCTTTAATTTGTTTTAAATATGGCCCATAATATCATTCACTTTCACTCCAACATGCCCCCACCATGGTATGCATCACCAGGTCACACCATTGACCAGGAAAGTTTTTAAGTTTCATCATCTTATACACAAAAGGCCATTTGATCTTGTCGTATGCTTTTTCAAATTCAACCTTGAAAAGCAAAGCACTTTATTTCTTTTTATGTATTGTATTTAAAGCTTCATGCAACACCACAACCCCCTCCACGATATACCTCCCTTTTATGAATGTTGTTTGATTTGGAGAGATAATTGGCCTAATGACCTTGCTGAGTCTATTCATTAGTGCCTTAGTTATAATCTTGAAACTTACATTAAGTAAGCAGATTGGTCTAAATTTTTGTATTTGTCTAGCATCTTTAATTTTTGGTACTAATGTAATAATGCCATAACTCAGTCTAGAGATATCAGTGTTCTAGAGTGGAAATAATCAAGTAATCCTTTAAGATCCCATTTAATTAATTCCCAGAAATTCTAGTAAAATTCTACAGGTAGACCATCTGGTCCAGGACTTTTGTTTTTCTCCATGTTGAAAACCACCTCATGTAGTTCCTGCATACTAAAGGGTTCAACCAAATTTTTAGCTTGCTCTTCTGAAATGCCAGGAGCATCCTGGATGTTTAAATTCACAGTAGAATTTTCAGGTTGACCAAATAGATCTTTATAAAAGTTTGTAATGTATTTAACTAGTTTCTCATCCCCTCAATCTCTCCTCAGCCTGGCTTAGGAGAAGGGAGATGAGATAGATACAAATCATATAACTATCAACCTGCTAACAACTCTATCCTTTTTTTGTGATGCTAACAACTCTATCCTCGAAGGGACAGGCGCTTCCACCAAAGTTCAGAAGTATTACATTACATACAAACCATAAAAGAAAAAGAAAAAACTACGTACATGTACATGCATACCATGTCTGATTGGTGGCAAGCTTTTTTTTCAAAGTCACTGATTGGTTGCAAGCTGTTTGAGGTCATTTTCTACAAAACTATGACGCGCATCCTGGTTTTGTTGTGAAGAATGGCTTCTGACTTTTGCTGCCTGGGAAGCTGAGCTGGGACAGCTGTTCGTACAAAGTAGAATAAAAAGTAGTCTAGTGGTATTGTGCGAACTAGTACTCCAAGAGCATGCTATGATGGAGAACCCTCGTCAACAAGGAAAGAAGATCACGTATACACACAAAGCATATGCCAAATTGGTGTTTTGAAATGGATCAACTTGAGCGGATGGCGGCCGTCAGCTAACCAGAGATCATGGTGACTCCAGTTCAGGTAAAGTCACGAACCGGTGAAAAACCAAATCGGCTTGTGCTAAACATTCAGATGCCATTCGTGGCGGCTACAGCGTAAGCAGTAGCTGGCCGGCCGTCTCTATCACCGGCAATACGTGCGTGCTCGCGGGACGAGCGAGGAGGGGCGTTTTCTGCCCCGCCTTGTCGGCGCTTCGCCGGCGTCTTGCCGCGAATTACCTATTGTCCTGCTCTGGTAGGTACATCACAGCCCGTCTCGCCAATCCGGTCTCTTCATCCTCTCTTCTAATCTTTTTTTTTTTGAAAAATCACCGGGAGCTCCCCACCTGAATATATTTCTCAAGTTTGTAACCCATCGTCAGGCTGATTACAAGGGAATTACATAAGCACGTGTAGTCGTGATAAAGAGGTAGGAAACGCCAGGAGGCGGCCTGCTTGTGCACCGTTTCTTCATCCGGTGCGTCCGAGCTATGAGATCATCAGGATTTTCCTGAGGTGAGGATACTGTGGTGATTTTGTTGCTTGAAGGTCATAGCGTTTCTGGAATCCCAAATCTTCCATAGGATGATGAGGAGGACGGAGTGCCGATTACCGCATCTACCTGTGTAGGTGGCGACAGTCCCGAAGTCCATCAATGGTAGTCGAAGGAGATCCTCATTTAATTTTGTGTTTCCATTTTAATTCTTTTACGTTTGCTCGTATTTTACGATACTACACATTGTACCGTTATGCATATATATATATATATATATATATATATATATATATATATATATATATATATATATATATATATATATATATAATTTCTAGTAGAACCAATCATCGAGTTCAACATGATTGTCATGATATTATAAGCGTTCATATATAACACCACAAAAGCAAATCACTTAAGTTCAGAGCGAAGAACACGGACATGAAAGGACAAGTACTAATTAGAGCAGCATGAAGAACTAGCTAAATCACTCCTGCTAGCTCTCTCTCTCTCTGGTAAAATAGCATAGAACATGTATAGCTCTCGATTGATCATCTTTGGAGCATGCCGATGAACCTGTCTCCTAATCGTGGGCTACGCTTCTCATTGCTGCCCCTAGTACTTCTCTGCGATCATTAACAATTTTCCTCCAATCTTTCACTATTAAGCATTCATCGCTTCTAGAAATCCTGAATGCATTCATGTGCAATGCAGATATCTTGGCCGTAAGCTAACAATTGACATCGACCTTTAGTCTCGATCCTGAGGCACAACTGTCATCAGGAGTCCTGTTGAAGGACATCGTATAGTACTTAATTAATATACTTAGCAATGAAAGTTTAGCAAAAAAATATATATGCAAAATATGCCTTTGAGGACAAATAGTAAATATCTTACCATCATTCCTAAATAGATGTGACCGTAGTTCAATACCATCACTATTGGTGTACGTTTTGAGTACTAACATTTCTAAGTGCAGGAAGGAAATTTGTCTTGACAGTATGAAGATCCTCAAGCCATGAAACATAATGACTTATCTCCTCGCAGTTTAGTTCTGCTCGGAACGATAGTAGGTCCTGTCTACCTGGCGCGGACATGTTTGGTTGAATGGAGATAAGCTGTCAATAGAAATTAGTTGTCAGTTATTTTTGAATAAGCAATATCAAAGACAAAAATATAGTTGAGAAGAACTCACATAATGGTAGAACCGGAGGCGTCTGCACATCGACCCATATGTCTCTATTACCTTCAATATCATCTTCCGGACGAATATCAAAGGTGATAACCATACCAGGCTCAAATGCATAAGCCTTGCATAGTGTTTGCCAAGTTTTGCATTCAAAATAGGTGTCAGTGTGCATTGTATACTTTAACGTTGAAAGTATAACCATCATGCTCAGTTTTCAGGTAAGCTCTCTTTACCTCCACAATTTCCATATCTTTGAAACCTATCTTATCCAAGACAAAAATTCTTGCATGGCAGGGGATGCGCTAGTAGAATAGTGAAAATTAAAAATTATAAGTCAGGCAAATGAAGCATATATAAGTCATGCTTAATTACGAAAACAGACTTGTCGTTGTGACTTCTTTATCTCGAATTCGAAAGTCTCATCCAGCTTGATGCTGAATAAGCCTACCATCAACAAAGAAATTTCTGTGCATGGCAGCGCTGGTCTTCACGAGTATTCGCACATAATGAAATTTTTCCGTCGTCAGACGACATTTCCTATGTTCATATTAGGCGAAACATTAAACACTTACTAATTCAATTAATTCAACTACTTCTATTGATTCAACTAAGCATTTACTAAAATAAACTAGTTATATTAATTCAATTAGTTCAACTAAGCATTTACTAAAAAATAAACTAGTTCTATATATTAATTCAACTAGTTCAACTAAACATTTACTAAAAATAAACTAGTTATATTAATTCAACTAGTTCAAAGTAAGCATTTACTAAAAATAAACTAGTTCTATATATTAATTCAACTAGTTCAACTAAGCATTTACTAAAATAAACTAGTTCTATATATTAATTCAACAAGTTCAACTAAGCATTTACTAAAAATAAACTAGTTCTATATATTAATTCAACTAGTTCAACTAAGCATTATATTTACCTTTGGTGGAAAAAAGGCCTTTGGTTGCAGTTATAAGCTTGCCATTAGTCGCTTGCGCCGTAGCAACCGAACAAAAGCGACTAAAGCCCACCACCTTTAGTCGCGGCTGCCTTGAGAACGCGACTAAAGGCCGATCACGTGGGCGCCCGGTGACCGTCGAGGCGTGGTGAGGACTTTAGTCATGGTTCTTCAACTTGCGACTAAAGGCCGCCCATGAGGTTTAGGGTTTAGCCCCACCCCCTAAACCTTTTTCTGTTTAATTTGTATTGTTTTATTTCTTTTTGTGCTTTATTTTAATTTTGAAGGAGTTTCATATATTCTCGGTACTACATACATGCATATGAATGTACAATTTCAAATAAATTTGAAATTAGAACCAAAAAGAATTCAAGAGGAATATACAATATATATTCAATATCATCGGATGACCATATACAATTTTGAACAAGTTTCCATACATGATTTAATCCATATAAAGTTCTCGTCCTCGTGATAGTGTTCTCCTTTAGGATGGAGGACTTCCTGCGAACCATCCAGCTAGTTCCTCTTGAAGTGGTCGGGGCGAGCTTCGGACTAAGCATCCACGGAGGTTATTCCTCTTAGCATTGGTATCACTCGAATCAACCCGCTCGGAGGTGTATCTCGGATCATCTCCTGAACATAGTATGCACATAGATTGGTCAGCGGTGGCTGAATATCCCGATCTTAGTCTTTACCCTTTTGAATTCTAGCTCTTTTTGAATTCACCGACCTTTGTATCTCGAACCGTCTCCAAACCCTACGAGGCAAAGAAAATTAAATGAACAAGAGAGTTATTAGTTACTTGATATTAGGAAATGAGCGAAATAGGCCGATCGATATAGGCGCAAATGAATGAAAATAATTACTACGCAGCATTTTTCGATGTCGACCCAAAGCTTTGGATCCTTATCCGAGTAAGTGGGCGAGACATTACGAGTGTTAACTTTAATTACTAGCAGAATCGGTGGAACTGCGGACCGATACATGCGATGCGTCATGCATAACTCATCGATTAACCGGCCACATACCATGCATGGAGTAAACAAAAGAGAATGCTCAAGACAGAAACACTCACCCAAAATGGTAAGGAAATAGAATATCACTTTTGAGTTCACCTTTGTAAGAAACTGCCGCAGGTGCTGCCTCACGTCGGCGAGGGTAATGCTTCAACACGATATCATTAACGATGTGTGGGTCAATGAACCCAACATCATGGATGTTCCTTACTACGCATTCCTTAATCTTCATTCTGCATGTATAATAGAGGACACAACAATATAGTTAGGACATATATATAGTGCGAGCAATATGAACGAGATGGGGTAGAAATTAATAAATCACTTACGAGCGTAGCAGTGATGATAGATTTGTCGAGTTGGCGCATGATTGAAAAATTGGAACAATTCACTCAGTTCAACTTGTACATAGTAATGTTTGAAGTGATGCTCATGTCTAACTTCATAAATATATTCTTTGGCGTTTTTATTTTATGTAACCCTTGTACCAATTCAGCGGAGCGTTTCATTTGTCGGTAGATCCTTTTCTGCTTGACTCGGCGAGAGGCCCATTCTTGACATATGTAATTACTACCTCCTTCGCTGCAACTCATCAAGGTCTAATAGTTCACGAAGAGTAATACCTAAGTTGGCGCTTGTTCTCGCTTTTCATTCTGATCAATCCTGTCTTTGCAGCTTGTATGATCTCGGGGCATCCGACAGAAGGCTTCCACTATAAGCGGGGCAATCGATTGTTTACTTTGTTCCCGAGCTGGGCAACTTGTTTCCTTTTTTATACTTCGGCCTTCTCCCGCTCTTTGTTCTCCTTGAACATGAGTGCCTGCCTTTAAGTTCACGTGCATAGTCGGTGGGCGTGATTCTTGGCTTGGGGGTGTGCTCAAAAATGACTTAGCCCTTCTTTTGCTCATGAGAAAAATCTTGGCTTAGGCTCGGGCTCTCTTTTTTCTTCACAGTCCGCCTTCCATTTCTCCAAATCAGCCTTGCGCGTCGACTTCCTCGGCACTCGTTCCCAAGGCCTTGTGGGGAGAGGCTTGATGATGGCTCCAGTACCTTTGTGGTCTTAGGTACATAAGGGTCAGGGTTAATAATCGGGACTTACCTTCTTTGCCATAGGTGGATTAGGCGTCGTCTGACCCGGGCCCAGGCGGGGCGGCGGCAGTGATCACCCGCCGGACGTTGTGGCCCAGGCGGCGTCGGTGATGTGGCGGAGTGTGGGTGAACCGCCACCACCACCACCACCACCACCGCCGCCACCACCACCACCGTGGGGGTGGACTTGTTGTCCTTGGCGCCTCGCTGGAAACTTGATAAACTTCTTTTGCCATAGAATGTAATGGCGCTTGACATCTTCAAGTCTTTTCTCCCCTTGGTGTAGCAATTTCAATCTCGGTCCTCAAACCCTTGGACTATGTCCTCCACCGTGACACGAGCATAGCCATCTTTAATGGGGTTGTTGTGGTGGAGTGCTCGAATAAACATGGTAAGCAACCTTGCCGATGGCTACCTTCATGGACATGTTCCCGATAGGATAATCAGATGACATTCTTTCATCTCCTTTATATAAATCCCGCAGTGGTGGGAGGCTCGGTGCAGTAATTTCGACCACCGAGCTCGGTGCAGTAATTTCGATCGTCGGTGCATCTGCACCAGGCCAGTGAAGACCTCCGTGGAAGCCACGCAGCTTCTCTCTTCTGGGCTTCGAGATCCATTGGATGATCTTCATCTGCACCAGCTGAATCTCTTCGACTACTAGTACACTCATGGTTTTCTTCATCACTTCCATTTCCGATGCCAACAGCGCCCCAACATGCTTCGATCCATCTTTCTCTTACGGCCATGTAAACGTCTGGTCATCGTTCAGGGAACCCTATTTTCCACGGAATGCATGCCCCATACCTCGTACAAATCCTCCGTGTTCAGGGATTCGAGGCTTTGTCAGCGTCGTTCTCTCATTGAACTTGATCTTCCCTCTTGAGCATCCTTCATTGCGTCAATAAGGGCTTGGGTGGGTTTAATTAATTTGCCTGATAACACACTCCCCTGTCTCTCGGGTTGGCGTTCCCCCATGCGTACCACCACTTTTGGCCCTTGGGTCCCATCCCTCCGTGCACAGGCCAGTTCTCTCGCCCTCAGCTCGTTCTCCATCTTCTCGAACCTAGGCACCCAAATGCGATACCCTCCTGGCCCCATAACATGATTGTACTCCTTCTTAGCCGCATTTTCCTTATTTTGTTTCGATATTTGAAGGATCTGCTCCGATTTCTTTTGCTTCACAAATTCGGCCAATCATCTTTCGGTTTCTCATATTGTCCCTCTGAATCCGAGTCTTGTTCCTTGACAAAGTCACGGGCTAGATTTTGCTTGAA
>JAHHZJ010008800.1:0-18267 GCA_021437245.1 Aegilops speltoides
CCATCCTTTTGGCACTACAATAATAGGAACAGCACAAGGACTAAAGGATTGATATATAACCTTTGTATCGAGCAGCTCTGTGCTTGGCGCATAATCTCCGTCGTCTCCTCTGGATTAGTGCGGTATGGTGCACGGTTGGGTAATGATGCAGGGAATTAAGTCAATTTGATGCTCAATCCTCGAATAGGTGGTAATCCGGTGTACGTCTTGTGGAAAAGGCGTCGGTGAACTCTGCAAAATGTTAGTGACGGCGGGGGGCAAAAGGAAAACACGTCCTCGAATGAAAATAATGCCTCTTTGCACACAAAAGCATAGCAAATAAATTTGCTAAAATCTAGCTCATCAATATCAGATTTGGTGGCAAGTAAACATGCACTTTTCAATTTAATTTCGGAAAGCAGCGATTACATGGTTTATTATTGAAGCTTCATGTGTTGCTCAAATTCTTTTGCCACAATCTGATTTTCACTCTTATTTTTCTCTGTTTTGCTTTATTAGCTCTATTAATATCATCTTTCAAAATGGACTCAGAGTCATAAGGAAGCAAAGTAATATTTTATCCTTATGAACAAGAGTATCTTGATTGTTTCTACCATGGTGTCTGAAATTTTTATCAAATTGCCATGGTCTACCAAGTAACAAGAACATGCTTGCATAGGTACCACATCACAATCAACATAATCAGCATATGTAGAGATACTAAAATGCACTACGAACGATGCGTGTTACCTTCACCTTCTTGCTTTGTTGAACCATTGGATGTAGTAAGGATGTGGATGTGGTCTTGTGGTGAGAGATAGCTTCTCCAACATCTCCATGCTAGCCAAGTTGTTGCAACTCCCTCCATCTATGATAAGCGCGAATAGAGCGTTCCTTCACAACTCCTTTGTATGGAACAAATTATGCCTCTGATTTTGCTCAGCTTGTGTAACATGCACTCAAAACACGTTGAGCAACTAAACATTCATACTGTCGGCATCTTGACAGCCATGTATTGTGTCTCATGATCAGAATCATCTCCACCGTGTTCCTCATGTGTAATAAGAGCCAAAGTCTCCTCATCATAGTCACTAAGCGGACTCATACCCACCATCCTCGTAGCAATCATCCTGCAGCTGAGATTTGCATTCTCTCATAAAATATCCTCTTCCCTTACAATGACGACAAATAATATCACTTGTGTGCCTGTTGGCGCCATGGAAGAAGAAGAGCTACTGCGAGCGGCGGTGTGCTCTTGGCGGATAGTGGTGGTTGTGCACTGCTTTCTTGTATCCACGGTTGGGTGGCACTTTGAAGGAGGTGATGGTGCGGTGGAAGTAGATGATGCATGTGGTGTCCACGATGAAGGTCGACTGCGAGAAAAGTTAGTCTTAGCGCCAATGCACATCGATCCTGCACTTCACGTTCAACTTTACAAGCAAGATGGAATAAGCAGTGATATTATTATAATCCTTATAGTCTAGAATGGTGCGAATCTCTCTATTTAATCCACCCGGAAAGCGTGCAAGCATAGCTTCATTCTCTAAACAATACCACATCTAATCAAGCAGTTTGTAATTCGATAATATTCTTCTCAGAATTTTTTCCTTGTCTTAAAGCGCTGCAATTTTGAAGTAATTCACGTTGATAATATGGTGGAACCTTGAGTCGCATATAGCAGTTTTCAAAGCAGCCCAAGTAGCTGGAGCAGGATATAATCTACAATGTTGAGACCACCAAACACATGCAAAGCTGGTAGAAAGCACAAACAGCGGAGAACACGTCTCTCCTCGGGATATTGTAAACATGTAAATCGTTGTTGGTTTCTAACTCCCAAGTAAGATATATATCAGAACATATCTACCCTCAAATGGTGGAATATTCAATTTCAGTTTAGGAGATGGTCATGATCTACGTACTGAGGAGCCTAACATTGCCATTATTTGCATGTGGGCGACACGGTGGTTGTGGTCTTTGGTGGTTGCCGTAGTTCGATGTTGATCAACCTCATCCTCGTAATCTTCCACATAATCATCCTCGTCGGTACCAGTTGACAAGCGATGGCGAGGAGCCAAAGCAGCCAACTTGATGGCAATGACACGAAATTTTGTCTGGCTCAATAGGAACTGGCTGAGCTCGTCCATACTGATTCGGAAGGGCGTGGTTGTTGTTCGTTCTGAGAGAGTGCGATAGGTGCAGCCGGCGGTGGTTGTGGAAAAGCGAGCAATTCATCGAACTTGCTATCAAGCTTTGTTTCAAGCGTCTTCTCAATGCCATCTATCTTCTCCATGGCCTCGTCAAATCTGTTTACCACATCTTGCACTGTCCAATCATCATTTGCTTTGAAACTTATCATGTAGCTGTTTGTTTGTCAGGTTCTCCCAATCAGTCTCATCGGCTGTGTTCTGCCATGGTTAGCACAATAGAAACACACAAGAATATGATCCTCTGAGACTACTAGGAAGTGGTGGTGGTGGTGTGGTGGGCGGTCACAAATCCGTGAAGCAAATCTCAAATTCTTACAGTTCTTACCCGGCAGCGGTGGTGATAAGCAACCGTTGTAGTCAAAACTCTCAAAGCTTGGCTATAGCGATTACGGGGAGAATCAAGCATACGGCGTAGATGTATGTGGAGCTGGGAAGGCTTATAATATGGTAGCAAAAAGATTGACAATAATCAAATCGGAGATGCAAAGTTGAATAAGCGCTCAGCGGATCTTGTGCTGGTCTAGGCTAGATCGTGCTAGAGGCAGCGAGCCTAGAACACTAACAAAATCACGGTATTGCTGCGTAAACAAAGGAAAAGCACTCTGATTTTTTTTTTCGCTCTTTTTTTTGTTTGCTTTTTTTGCGCTGCTCTTTTTTTTTTCGAAAAATCACTATAATGGAGTGTCTCAAAACTCTTCCCAGGTCAAGCTGACAGGATGGGCACGAAATTTTTTCGACCAATTTTTTTTTTTTTGCCGGACCCAAAAGCTGAAGCGGTTCAAAAAACTTTCTATGCTTGGTGGCTCAATCGCTTAGAAACACCTAAAATAGGATAGCGAGAAAATTTTTTATCCGTGCGTTTTGGAAAATTTTGGGCCTAAGCGGAGGGTGGTTTCGGACTCTTTTTTTGAAACCAACCTCTTCTGGAATGACAAAAGATGCTGGAATCGAAACCTACTCGGACAAGGCAACACGAATCGGAAATTAGATGGATCGAAAACAAATCGAATCGCAAGGAACTTCGGATTGGTGGTGGATATATGGTGGTATATATAGCGGTGGTGGTATATGGCGGCGGTGGTGGTGATTGAGCGGTGGCGGATAAGCGGTGGTGGTAGATGGCGAGGCGATGATGATGGTGCGGCGTGACAACTTATGACGA
Source organism: Aegilops speltoides (assembly GCA_021437245.1). Classification (NCBI taxonomy): domain Eukaryota; kingdom Viridiplantae; phylum Streptophyta; class Magnoliopsida; order Poales; family Poaceae; genus Aegilops; species Aegilops speltoides. The sequence goes on from JAHHZJ010008800.1 coordinate 3,349, forward strand.
ACTTCGAAACTCTAAAGACTAGACTCTAAGACCAGCAACTAGACACGACGATGCAACGCATAAATTCAACAACGCAAATCTGAAAAGATTATGCAAAGGCTCGAGTTGGTTCGGATATGATGACCTAACCCTAATTTTTTGGCTTTTTCGTGGGTGTGGTATGAAGAACAGACTCGATCTAAACTACGAAAAACTATAAAATCTCACGAGCAACACGGAAATCTGATACCACTTGATAGAGGCAAAGGTGTCCGTCTTTCGATGAGATGGTGGATTCGCTTTGGTGGAAATCGACTTTGGCGATCCGACTCTGACGTGCGAGGGCGTCAGCGCCATATATGTCGCTAAACCAACTCGAGAGCTTATTGACCACCGCGGGAGCAAGATCAACGACCACGAGGTCTATTTCCTGCGAGCAAGCGAAGAACAAGCAAGCTGAGATTGCAATCGGATATTGCGAATATAAGATGAAAGCTTTATTGATCAAGGTGGGGTTCTGCGGCGCCTTTATGCAGTCGTTGAACACAAGCGAATCTGCGAAGTTGCAGCTATGGCGAACTTTTGATCTAAACAAAACCCAAAGTCTAAGCGGTGCCCTAAGGGCTGTATATATGGAGGAAGAGGAGAATTTCGTGGCCCTTGGTGGAGGTCGAAACTAACCCTATCTCTTGTTCCCCACACATCGGACTCAAAAATAGCCTATACTAATGTATTTCGAAATTACATGGGCTGGCCCAATAATAAGGTGTGCTGCACCTAGAATAGCCTCTGGACGAAATTTATGAAGTGGCATCTTGTATATTTCGTCCAAGGCTTCATGCACTCATTATGGTGGCTTCAAAGTCTGAAATCATCACTTGTAACTCCATTCTTGTCCCCTTGCATGCCATCATCTCCATGCTTGTTCTTGCTCCAATGTTCATCCTTCTCCAAGCTAGGCCCTTCATTTGTAAGCAAAACAAATGTATCCAATTTAAGCGTCATATTCTCATGAACATTAGAATCATTACCAAGCGAAAGTACACAGTAATTTAGTTGGCGTCTTGTGAGCTCTAGTAATTAGTCCGGTATGTATAGCGAGGGGCTGTGGGTGTAACAATGGTATTGATGTCCTCATCAAGGGTGTCAAGTAGTATACCATCCTTGAGAGTGTCAAGTGAGTGCGTGTAAAGGAGATGATTCACCTTTGTGTATGTGAAGTAGATGTATGCGCGTGTCACTTGCCAAATGGGCTCTTGGCGTGGTGATGTCCGTGGGATGCTCGCATCATCCTCCCCCTTGGGAAAGATCCGACCTCGGATCGAAAACCAAATCACCATGGGAAAGAGATGGCGTTGCCGTGTAGATGTGGTCGATCACCAAGTTCTTGTCATCTTGAAGTTCCAAATGGGCACTCTCAATGTAGCACCGTCTTGTAATTCCTTCAAAAGTAGCAAAGATAACAAGCACTTGGAAAAACAAATGTGGTTGTCGTGAGGAGCAAAACCAAGCATTCAAAGGTGATTCACCCAACAAGTGTTGTCATCAAGCATAGCATATGGTTTGACAAAGAAGTGTGTCATGACATTTGGACATATAAATTGAGCACAATCAAGTACATCATGGGAACAAGCATGTAAATGGGAGGTCAAGATGCAAATATATGTGATAAGGATAGAGGCAAAGGTGTCCGTCTTTCGATGAGATGGTGGATTTCGCTTTGGTGGAAGTCGACTTTGTGATCCGACTCTGGCGTCTCGAGGGCGTCAGCATATATGTCGCTAAACCAACTCAGAGAGGTTATTGACCGCTGGCGAACACGATCAACCGACCACGAGGTCTATTTCCTGCGAGCAAGCGAAGAACAAGCAAGAAAGCTGAGATTGCAATCTGGATATTGCGAATATAAGATGAAAGCTTTATTGATCAAGGTGGGGTTACGTGGCGCCTTTATGCAGTCGTTGAACACAAGCGAAATCAGCGAAGTTGCAGCTATGGCGAACTTTTGATCTAAACAAAACCCAAAGTCTAAGCGGTGCCCTAAGGGCTGTATATATGGAGGAAGAGGGAGAATTTCGTGGCCCTTGGTGGAGGGTCGAAACTAACCCTATCTCTTGTTTCCCCACACATACGGACTCTAAAATAGCCTATACTAATGTATTTCGAAATTACATGGGCCTGGCCCAATAATAAGGTGATGCAGCACCTAGAATAGCCTCTGGACAAAATTTATGAAGTGGCATCTTGTATATTTCGTCCAAGGCTTCATGCACTCATTATGGTGGCTTCAAAGTCCTGAAATCATCACTTGTAACTCCATTATTGTCCCCCTTAGCATGCCATCATCTCCATGCTTGTTCTTTCTCCAATGTTCATCCTTCTCCAAGCTAGGCCCTTCATTTGTAAGCAAAACAAATGTATCCAATTTAAGCAGCATCATATTCTCATGAACATTAGAATCATTACCAAGAAAGCGAAAGTACGGTAATTTAGTTGGCGTCTTGTGAGCTCTAGTAATTGGTCCGGTATGTATAGCGGCGAGGGGCTGTGGGTGTAACAATGGTATTGATGTCCTCATCATCCTCCCCTTCTTGACATGAAGTCGTCCTCGACGGAAGTTCATCTTCCTCACCCAAATATGGCTTCAAATCTGCAATGTTAAAAGTGGGACTAACCCCAAAATCTGCAGGCAGCTCAAGTTTATATGCATTATCATTTACTTTCTCCAACACCTTAAAGGGACCAGCAGCACGTGGCATTAGCTTTGATTTGCGCAAATCAGGAAATCTATCCTTACGCAAATGTAACCAAACAAGATCTCCAGGTTGATGAGGACATGACTACCTTGGATATGACCAAAAATATTGCATGCATGCATATTTGTCAGGTGATTTCTAGTGCAAACTATTCAATAATCTATTTTTGTTATGCATCTTGATAGAGGCGGAGGTGTCCCGATCTTTCGATGAGATGATAACTATCGATTTGCTGGAGACGACTTTGACGATCCGACTACAAACGTGCACGACGTTGCGCCTTAGCAATCGCTAAACCAACTCCGAGAGGTTATTGACCACGCCGAGCACAATCAACGACCACGAAGGTCTATTTCTGCATGCAATCGAAGAACAAGCAAGAATATGATAAAAGCAATCTGAATATTGCAGTATGTATGAAGTATTGATAAAGGTGGGGATCCGTAAGCGGTCTTGGTGCAGTCGTTGGACACAAGCGAAGTACGAAGTTGCAATGGCTAACTTTAACTAAACAAATCCCAAGGAAAAGCTACTAGATGGATCTACTTATATAGGAGCAAGGGTGGCGGCCAAGGAGGTGGGAGGACGTCCCAAGGCAGCCTAAAACTAACCCTAGGTCGTACAAGGCTCATGGGCCCAAGTGGAGGTGGCGTAACACCTTTGGACTTGTAGTTTGACTCGGATTCTGCTGCAGCGTCAGATTGTTTCGTCCATAACTCAACGCTCCGGACGGATTTTAAGGTGATTCAATTGTGCTGGAAAGAGCATGAAATCTACTTTCCAACAAAAAGAATCACCCAATTCGGAGTCCGTATGAAAAAGTTGTTGACATTTTGAGTCAGGTATGTCTGTGCAGTCCGAATCTGAGTCCGAACGTGCGAGACTTGGACTCTATCTTCTCTTGGGCCAAAAGTGACGTGAGAGAACTTTTGAACAGCAAATAAACATCTCTTTCTTTCTTATCTTCATATGTGGATTGTACAAATGTCCCATACACCTGCAATTAGACAAAACACAAAAGTGTGTGAAGTATTTTTGTTACGCATAACATAAATAGATTATTGAATAGTTTGCACTAGAAATCACGACAAATATGCATGCATGCAATATTTTGGTCATATCCAAGGTAGTCATGTCCTCATCATCCTCCCTTCTTGAAAATAAAGCCGTCCTCGGCGTTGCTTAATCTGAAATGTGGCTAACGAAAGAGACAAAGGTGTACATGTTGTATATGTATCGTCATCCATTTTACTTTCCTTGATTTTTGCATATATGACACATGAATAGATGAGTAACTTGCATAGTTCATAAAATCTAAAGCCAAAAATTAGCACAAGAAGTAGAAGGCATGAAAATATTGCAACTCAGTTTGCACATATAAGTGAAGCTCTTATTCATTTTAAAAGATTGACAATGTTCATCATTAAACCATCCCAACATTGGTGAATAAACGTTACTTGCATCAAATTTACATGCTACAACATGCTTAAATAAGCAAACATGCAATAAGTCATTCAACACCGAATCATCACCAAGATTATAGGTCATATCAAAATGATTAAACATTGATTCTTTTGCATCAACAGTTAATTCAATGGGTGCACTCAAAATTGTTGGTATTTCAGTTGTTTGATCACATGGCGCATTCATGGCAGTATCAAGATTCTCTAAAATAGGTGTTGTGCTCAAATCACCGGGTAACTCAACACATGATGCATTCAAGTTAACTAGGGATGCATCATTCTCATGTGAAGTTATATCATCAATACCTTTACTGTTACCTTATCATAAAGATGTAGCTGATGTAGGTACAGGCGTAGACAATGCACCATACTCTTGAGATGATGTCGCGCTCACAATCCGAGGTGGGGCTTCTCTAGTAGGTGCAACGGTGGAGGAACCAACCGACGATGGTGAGCATGAACTGGAATAGTATTTGTTGTAGTCACCCAATGCATCCTCCTGTAACTGTCTCTCAAAGGTACAAGCACGAACATACATACCGGTGATACAACGAGGAATATACTGAAATCTTGCCTGAATATCATGGTTCAAACCACCAAAAAATCTATTCATTGTATCATCCTCAGATTCTTCTATGTCACAATGATGCATATAAGATTTGAACTCTTGGTAGTAAGTATGAACAGTGTTGTTGCCTTGTTTAAATTGTTCAAATTTGCGAAGCAATTCACGGCGATAGTAAGGAGGGAAAAAATGTTGTCTCATTACATATTTCAAATCTTTCCAAGTTGTGGGTTGGTTATCAATATTTTTCTTACAATGCACACTCCACCAAACTGAAGCAAAACCAGTAAATGCTCTAGTGGCAGCTCGTACTCGCTCAAGTTCGAGAAAAGCCATGGTGACTAAAACTTGTTCTACTTCAAGCTCCCAAGCTAGATAAATAGCAGGATTAAATCTACCCTCAAATGACGGTAAAGAGCTAACGACCATGTGCTTGTGTGTGTTGTCCCAACTCTCGTGATGGTGAAGATGTGTCCGTCGTCCAAGAACTTCTGGAACCTGTCATGATTAGTAGAAACAAGAAACAAAATTCGAGAATAATGTTGCTATGAACTACTAGGATGTGGTTGTGTGCTCACGATAAAGCAAATATCAATATCTTACAAGTTCTTACCATGCGGCGGTGGTGACGGGCAACCAGCGGTGTCAAGTAACTCGAAGATTGTGTAAAGCGCTTGCGAGGAGCGATACATATACGGTGTAGAAATATGTGGAGCTGGGTTGGCTATATATGGTAGCAAAAGATTAGCAATAATCAATTCAGAGATGCAATGTTGAATAAGCGCTCAGCAGCGGTACTGTGCTGGTCCTAGGCTAGACCGGACTAGAGCGCGAGCCTAGAACACTAATGAGGTCACGGCGTAGCACAACCAGCATCAATGAAGGTTACTAAGTAGCTCTTGACAGCAAGATATAAGTGATGATCTAGCGGTAGTGAAGATAATGATGAAAAACAACTACCAAGCAGGACATACAACAACTCTCTCTCAACTTTCCTCTTGAAAAGTTTGAGCCAATTTTCTAATAAATTCTTTCAAAGAATGCTACTAACTCAAGCTTTCCAATGCAAAAGAATCACTCAATTCGAGTTGATATGAGAGTCAAAGAATTCTAAAACTGGCCTGAAAAATTGGAACAAGCTGTGTTCACGAACTTGAGAGGGCAAAAGACATATTTAGAAGCCGATTTTGAGGTGTCAAATATTGAACTAGCTTCTGCAACTATTTAGATGCGGCTCGTCGCTAGCTTTAATTTGAGTACTCACGGAGCCAAAACGGACTTCGTATGAGGAAGATACACCTGTTTTACTGAACAGTCATAAAACAGATTCAATCCGAATTCAACTACGAGATTGAGTCTAGATAGATCCGATTTTTTTTTCTCTCTTTTTTTTTCTCACGTTTTTTTCTTTTCTTCTCTCTCTTTTCTTTTTTTCTTTCCTTTTTTCTCTTTTTTCTCTCTTTTTTCTCCTCTTTCCAAGACAAACTAGATAAGATGCAGATTGGATCGGCGAAGATGTGAATGACCTCAACTATGATTATGACAATGAACAGTAGCGTGTACGTGGTGAAATTAATAGATGGGATGGTGGACAGCGGAAGGGATAATGATGCAGCGGCGGTGTGACTAATGTGAACAGAACTTCGAAACTCTAAAGGAACTAGACACTAAGACCAGCAAGCGACACGGCGATGCAACCGATAATTCAACTATGCAAGCAATGAATTGAAAATTGCAAAGGCTCGAGACTAGCTTGGATAAAGGATGAACAAATCTAACTTTTTTTTGTGGCTTTTTCATGGACTGTAGGTATGAATGACAGATGCGATCTAAACTATGAAAAACTGTAAAATCTCACCGAGCAACCTGAAAACTGATACCACTTGATAGGCGGAGGTGTCGATCTTCGATGAGATGATAACTATCGATTTGCTGGAGCGACTTTGGCGATCCGACTACAAGCGTGCCTGACGTTGCGCCTTAGCAATCGCTAAACCAACTCCGAGAGGTTATTGACCCGCGGAGCACAATCAACGACCACGAAGGTCTATTTCTGCATGCAATCGAAGAACAAGCAAGAATATGATAAAAGCAATCTGAATATTGCGAGTATGTATGAAGTATTGATAAAGGTGGGGATCCGTGGCGGTCTTGGTCTGGTCGTTGGACACAAGCGAAGTACGAAGTTGCAATGGCTAACTTTAACTAAACAAATCCCAAGGGAAAAGCTACTAGATGGATCTACTTATATAGGAGCAAGGGGTGGCGGCCAAGGAGGTGGGAGGACGTCCCAAGGCAGCCTAAAACTAACCCTAGGTCGTACAAGGCTCATGGGCCCAAGTGGAGGTGACGTAACACCTTTGGACTTGTAGTTTGACTCGGATTCTGCTGCAGCGTCAGATTGTTTCGTCCATAACTCAACGCTCCGGACGGATTTTAAGGTGATTCCAATTGTGCTGGAAAGAGCATGAAATCTACTTTCCAACAAAAAAAGAATCACCCAATTCGGAGTCCGTATGAAAAAGTTGTTGACATTTTGAGTCAGGTATGTCTGTGCAGTCCGAATCTGAGTCCAGAACGTGCGAGACTTGGACTCTATCTTCTCTTGGGCCAAAAGTGACGTGAGAGAACTTTTTGAACAGCAAATAAACATCTCTTTCTTCCTTATCTTCATATGTGGATTGTACAAATGTCCCATACACCTGCAATTAGACAAAACGCAAAAGTGTGTGAAGTATTTTTGTTCTGCATAACATAAATAGATTATTGAATAGTTTGCACTAGAAATCACCTGACAAATATGCATGCATGCAATATTTTTGGTCATATCCAAGGTAGTCATGTCCTCATCACAGGTGCAAACACAACATGTTTTCTACCCTTATCTCCAGCAAGTTTATATTTAGCATTCATACGCTCAATGTTTTCCTTAGTTAACTCATGCATTTTTAAAATCAATTCAGCACGTTCTTTAGCATCAAAATTAACCTTCTCCGAAGATGGAAGAGGCAACAAATCAATAGGTGCAGGTAGGAAACCATACACAACTTCAAAGGGCACAACTTAGTAGTAGAATGCAATGAGCGATTATAAGCAAATTCAATATGAGGCAAGCATTCCTCCACATTTTCTTATTTTCTTTAGAACAGCCCTAAGCATAGTAGACAATGTTCTATTGACTACTTCAGTTTGTCCATCAGTTTGGGGTGACAAGTAGTACTAAAAAGCAGTTTAGTCCCCAACTTAGCCCATAAACATCTCCAAAAGTGGCTAAGAAATTTAGTATCACGATCTGAAACAATAGTATTTGGCACACCATGCAAGCGAATAATTTCACGAAAGAACAAATCAGCAACATTGACAGCATCATCGCTTTTATGACATGGTATAAAGTGTGCCATTTTGAGAATCTATCCACGACAACAAATATGCTATCCTCCCTTCTTTGTTCTAGGTAAACCTAAAACAAAGTCCATAGATATATCCTCCCAAGGAACACTAGAGTACAGGCAAAGGCATATATAAACCATGAGGATTGAGTCGTGACTTAGCTTTTTGACATGTAGTGCAGCGAGCAATAAAGCGCTCAACATCCGTCTCATCTTTGGCCAAAAGAAATGTGTAGCAAGTCGTCCTCCGTCTTCTTCACGCCAAAGTGTCCCATTAGTCCTCCTCCATCGCCTCCTGCAACAACAAAAGGCGAATGGAGCTAGCTGGAATGCATAGCTTGTTAGTACGGAACACAAATCCATCATTAACGACAAACTTGTTCCATGTTCTTCCTTCTTTACAATTCTGCAATACATCTTTAAAATCAGCATCATGCACATATTGATCTTTGATGGTCTCCAAACCAAATATTTTGAAGTCAAGTTGTGAAAGCATAGTATAGCGACGAGACAATGCATCAGCAATAACATTTTCTTTACCCTTCTTGTGTTTAATGACATAAGGAAAGTCTCAATGAATTCAACCCATTTAGCATGTATGCGATTCAGTTTAGCTTGACTTTTAATATGTTTCAAAGATTCATGATCAGAATGTATAACAAATTCTTTGGGCCATAAATAATGTTGCCATGTTTCTAAAGTCCGAACAAGAGCATATAATTCTTTATCATAAGTAGAGTAATTCAGACTAGGCCCTCAATTTTTGAGAAAAGTATGCAACAGGTTTGCCATCTTGTAATAACACACCTCTAATCCAATTCCACTAGCATCACATTCAAGCTCAAAAGTCTTATTAAAATCAGGAAGTTGGAGTAAAGGGCATGTGTCAACTTAGCTTTCAATACCGTGAAGGCTTCTTCTGTGGGGTACCCCAAACAAAAGGCACATCCTTCTTTGTAAGCTCGTTGAGAGGTGCAGCAATGGTGCTGAAATCTCTCAAAACGCCTATAGAAACTAAGCGAGGCCAAGAAACTCCTCACTTGTGTGACCGTTTTGGGCTGCGGCCAACTCTCAATAGCTTCAATCTTGGCTTTATCAACTTCAATTCCTGTGGAGTAACAACATAGCCAAGAAAAGATACTCGATCGGTGCAAAGGTGCACTTCCCAAGGTTACCAAACAAGCGTGCATCACGTAGAGCATTAAAAACATCACGTAAATGTTCCAAATGTTCTTCCAAAGATTTGCTATAAATCAGTATATCATCAAAATAGACTACCACAAATCGTCAATGAAAGCACGTAAAACTTCGTTCATTAATCTCATGAAAGTACTAGGTGCATTAGTTAACCCAAAGGCATGACTAACCACTCATATAATCCAAACTTAGTTTTAAATGCTGTTTTCCATTCATCTCCCAATTTCATACGAATTTGATGGTATCCACTCATAAATCAACTTTGGAGAATATTGTAGAGCCACTCAATTCATCAAGCATATCATCTAGCCTAGGAATAGGGTGGCGATAACGAATAGTAATATTATTGATGCCTCTACAATCAACACACATCGTGGCGTACCATCCTTTTTCGGCACTAGAATAATAGGAACAACACAAGGACTAAAGGGATTAGCGTATATAACCTTTGTCGAGCAGCTCCTGTACTTGGCGCATAATCTCCTTCGTCTCCTCTGGATTAGTGCGGTATGGTGCGGTTGGGTAATGATGCACGGGAATTAAGTCAATTTGATGCTCAATCCCTCGAATAGGTGGTAATCCGGTGTGCGTCTTGTGGAAAAGCGTCGTGAACTCTGCAAAATGTTAGTGACAGCGGGGGCAAAGAAGGAAAACACGTCCTCGAATGAAAATAATGCCTCTTTGCACACAAAAGCATAGCAAATAGATTTGCTAAAATCTAGCTCATCAATATCAGATTTGGTGGCAAGTAAACATGCACTTTTCAATTTAATTTCAGAAGCAACACTAGATGGTTTATTATTAGGCTTCATGTGTTGCTCAAGTTCTTTTGCCACAATCTGATTTTCACTCTTATTTTTCTCTGTTTTGCTTTATTAGCTCTATTAATATCATCTTTCAAAATGGACTCAGAGTCATAGGAAGCAAAGTAATATTTTATCCTTATGAACAAGAGTATCTTGATTGTTTCTACCATGGTGTCTGAAATTTTTATCAAATTGCCATGGTCTACCAAGTAACAAGGAACATGCTTGCATAGGTACCACATCACAATCAACATAATCAGCATATGTAGAGATACTAAAATGCACACGAGCGATCGTGTTACCTTCACCTTGCAGCTGTTGTTGAACCATTGGATGTAGTAAGGATGTGGATGTGGTCTTGTGGTGAGAGACAGCTTCTCCACCATCTCCATGCTAGCCAAGTTGTTGCAGCTCCCTCCATCTATGATGGCCTTGAATAGAACGTTCCTTCACAACTCCTTTGTATGGAACAAATTGTGCCTCTGATTTTGCTCAGTTTGTGTGACCTGCACACTCAAAACACGTTGAGCAACTAAACATTCATACTGTCGGCATCTTGACAGCCATGTATTGTGTCTCATGATCAGAATCATCTCCACCGTGTTCCTCATGTGTAATAAGAGCCAAAGTCTCCTCATCATAGTCACTAGCGGACTCATACCCACCATCCTCGTAGCAATCATCACTGCGCTGAGATTTGCATTCTCTCATAAAATGTCCTCTTCCCTTACAATGACGACAAATAATATCACTTGTGTGCCTGTTGGCGCCATGGAAGAAGAAGAGCTCTGTGCAGGCCGGCAGGTGTGCTCTTGGCGAGATAGTGGTGGTTGTGCCTGCTTTCTTGTATCACGGTTGGAGGTGGCACTGAAGGAGGTGATGGTGCGGTGGAAGTAGATGATGCCGTGGTGTCCATGATGAAGGTCGACCTGCGAGAAAAGTTAGTGCGGCGCCAATGCTGTCGATCCTGCACTTCACGTTCAGCTTTACAAGCAAGATGGAATAAGCAGTGATATTATTATAATCCTTATAGTCTAGAATGGTGCGAATCTCTCTATTTAATCCACCCGAAAGCGTGCAAGCATGGCTTCATTCTCCTCAACAATACCACATCTAATCAAGCCGGTTTGTAATTCACGATAATATTCTTCTCTGAGTTTTTCCTTGTCTTAAGCGCTGCAATTTTGAAGTAATTCACGTTGATAATATGGTGGAACCCAGCGATCGCATAGCAGTTTTCAAAGCAGCCCAAGTAGCTGGAGCAGGATATAATCTACAATGTTGGACCACCAAACACATGCAAAGCTAGTGAAAGCACAAGCAGCAGCGAGGAACACGTCTCTCCTCGGGATATTGTAAACATGTAAATCGTTGTTGGTTTCTAACTCCCAAGTAAGATATATATCAGGAACATATCTACCCTCAAATGGTGGAATATTCAATTTCAGTTTAGGGAGATGGTCATGATCTCGTACTGAGGAGCCTAACATTGCCATTATTTGCATGTGGGCGACCTGGTGGTTGTGGTGCTTGTGGTTGTCACGTAGTTCGATGTTGATCAACCTCATCCTCGTAATCTTCCACATAATCATCCTCCTCGGTACCCGATAGCAGCGATAGCAGGACCCAAAAAAGCACCAACAGCGATACAGCGGCACCAGAATTTTGTCTGGCTCAATAGGAACCGCTGAGCTCGTCCATACTGATTCGGAAGAGGCGTAGTTGTTGTCGTTCTTGAGAGGTGCGATAGGTGCAGCGGCGGTGGTTGTGGAAAGCAGCGAGCAATTCATCAAACTTGCTATCAAGCTTTGTTTCAAGCGTCTTCTCAATACCATCTATCTTCTCCATGGCCTCGTCAAATCTGTTTACCACATCTTGCACTGTCCAATCATCATTTGCTGAAACTTATCATGTAGCTGTTTTTGTTAGTCGAGTTCTCCCAATCAGTCTCATCGACTTGTGATCCTACCATGGTTAGCGACAATAGAAACACACAAGAATATGATCCTCTGGACTACTAGGAAGTGGTGGTGGTGGTGTGGTGGGCGGTCACAAATCCGTCAAGCAAATCTCAAATTCTTACAGTTCTTACCCGGCAGGTGGTGATCGGCAACCGTTGTAGTCAAAACTCTCAAAGCTTGGCTATAGCGATTACGGGGAGAATCAAGCATACGGCGTAGATGTATGTGGAGCTGGGAAGGCTTATAATATGGTAGCAAAAAATTGACAATAATCAATTGAGAGATGCAAAGTTGAATAAGCGCTCAGCAGTGATCTTGTCTTTGGTCCTAGGCTGAACCGTGCTAGAGGCGAGCCTAGAACACTAACAAAATCACGGCGCTGCGTAAACAAGGAGGAGCACACTCTTAATTTTTTTTTCGCTCATTGTTTGGTGGTGGTATATGGCGGTGGTGGTATATGGCGGCGGTGGTGGTATATGGATACGGTTAGGCGGTGGCGGATAGCGGTGGTGGTATATGGATCACAGATGATGATGGTGCGGCGGCGTGACAACTTATGACGAGAACTCGAAACTCTAAAAGACTAGACTCTAAGACCAGCAACTAGACACGACGATGCAACATAAATTCAACAATGCAAATCTGAGAAAAGATTATGCAAAGGCTCGATTGGTTGGGATAGGATGAACTAACCCTAATTTTTTTGGCTTTTTAAGTGGACTATAGGTATGAAGAACAGACTCGATCTAAACTACGAAAACTGTAAAATCTCACCGAGCAACACAAATCTGATACCACTTGATAGAGGCGAAGGTGTCCGTCTTTCGATGAGATGGTGGATTTCGCTTTGGTGGAAGTCGACTTTGGCGATCCGACTACTGACGTTGCGAGGGCGTCGCGCATATAACAATCGCTAAACCAACTCCGAGAGGTTATTGACCGCGCGAACACGATCAACCTGACCACGAGGTCTATTTCCTGCGAGCAACGAAGAACAAGCAAAAAGCTGAGATTGCAATCTGGATATTGCGAATATAAGATGAAAGCTTTATTGATCAAGGTGGGGTTACTGTGGCCTTTATGCAGTCGTTGAACACAAGCGAAATCTGAAGTTGCAGCTATGGCGAACTTTTGATCTAAACAAAACCCAAGTCTAAGCGGTGCCCTAAGGGCTGTATATATGGAGGAAGAGGGGTGAATTTCGTGGCCCTTGGTGGAGGGTCGAAACTAACCCTATCTCTTGTTTCCCACACATACGGACTCTAAAATAGCCTATACTAATGTATTTCGAAATTACATGGGCCTGGCCCAATAATAAGGTGTACGCAGCACCTAGAATAGCCTATGGACGAATATTATGAAGTGGCATCTTGTATATTTCGTCCAAGGCTTCATGCACTCATTATGGTGGCTTCAAAGTCCTGAAATCATCACTTGTAACTCCATTCTTGTCCCCTTAGCATGCCATCATCTCCATGCTGTGTTCTTGCTCCAATGTTCATCCTTCTCCAAGCTAGGCCCTTCATTTGTAAGCAAAACAAATGTATCCAATTTAAGCAGCATCATATTCTCATGAACATTAGAATCATTACCAAGAAAAGTACACGGTAATTTAGTTGGCGTCTTGTGAGCTCTAGTAATTGGTCCAGTATGTATAGCAGCAGGGGCTGTGGGTGTAACAATGGTATTGATGTCCTCATCAGTGCATGAGTAATATGATGCAACAATGGCGATATTCACGGCACTAGGTATATGGTGCAAAGAGATAATACAAGCATGCTTCACAAGGTATGTCAAAATCTCCAAACATGTGTGAGAATGCTATGGGGGCAATCTCATGAGCAAGACTATAAGCATTGTTGCACTCAATACATGGCAAATCATCTAGCATGAGAGAAGCAACACATGGAGATATATGACACGAAGCAATATGAATCATGTGCAAAACATATAGATGGTTGTCATCAACATGCATGAGATGAGCACTTATAACACAAGAGACAATGATCAAGATATATCATGTGAGAGGCATGAGCATATATGTCATCAACCCAAGAAAGCAAGTAGTGGAACATGGGTGATGCAACATAGCAAGCAATCATAGCAATCAAGTCAAAGCAAGCTAGGAGTGCGAAGATGCAACATACTAGGAGGAATCATGGCAAACATGTCATTGGTGCAAATAGTGGGTGTGAATAATTCACATGTCATAGCACAAGCATGAAAGCAAGATATGAGGACAATAGCATGGGGCACATGATAAACATGGCAATAGCAACAAGGATCTCCACCAAGCATGCAAATACATAGGAATATCATAATGGAGAATCATGGGTAGATGCAAACAAGGGTCACAATTGCATGGCAAGGCATAGAAGCAAGCATAGCATGCAAAGTGAACACGGTAAAATGAGCATAATGTGAGAAGTGGTAAATGGCCCATAGCGTGTGAGAGCCAAGTAGAGGAGTTCTTAGCGTAGTCCCTTGTGAAGGAGCAGTGGAAAGGATAGTCACGGGATCACAAATCGTCATTGCTCTCAAGGGCTCGTTTTGTCAACTTCGTGGGATTGCGAAGTTGACAAGTATTAATGGGTACCTACACAAAGAGACACAATCCAAGAAATTGTCGTGCGTGGTAAATGTACACATCATCCATCATGATGTGTATGTGCGCGTGTGAGTTAGCACAAGATAAGCAATGCTCAAAGAAATTTGAGGCATGGTATATGAACATGTCATCCATCATGAAAGAATAGTTGTTATGTATGACACGATGGGGACACAAATTGAGCAAACAAGTATA
>JAHHZJ010008807.1:0-13873 GCA_021437245.1 Aegilops speltoides
CAATGGATTCTAGACTTTTGCAATAAGTATGTGAGTTCTTTATGACTAATGTTGAGTCCATGGATTATACACACTCTCGCGTGCATTACACCCACCATATATCCTTCATCAAAACAACCACCATACCGACCTATTATGGCATTCCCATAGCATTTCTGAGATATATTGCCATGGAACTCCACTGTTCCGTTTATTATGTAACGCTTCATCATTGTCATATTGCTTTGCATGATCATGTAGATTACATCGTATTTGTGGAAAGGCCACCATTCATATTTTTCATACATGTCACTCTTGAGTCATTGCACATCCCGGTAAACCGTCGGAGGCATTCATATAGAGTCATATATTTGTTCTAGTATCGAGTTGTAATTCTTGAGTTGTAAAGTAAATAAAAGTGTGATGATCATCATTATTAGAGCATTGTCCCAAGTGAGGAAAGGATCACTACAAAAAATACACTTCCGTGATGATACGTGTTTGTCACAGTAGGTCGCGTTTTTTGTCATGCATGTACATCCATGACGATTTTATGACAGAATCAAGATAGTCATACATGTGCTGTCGTAGAAGTGTTCCATGACATTACCACAATTATCATCACGGAAGTGTCCACTTCCATGACGATAAATCGCGCGTCACAAAAGTGCTTTCGTCAAGGGTGACCGACACGTGGCATCCATCAGAACGAAATGCCGTTAAGTTATCGGGTCCGATTTTGGATCCGATAACCCGTTACGACCCGCCAATGGGGATTTTCCACGTGTAAAATCATCATTGGCGGAGCAAACTACTGTCGGCTCACCGGTGGGACAGATGTCATCCACTCATTGGACCAAAGGCGCCTATCATACAACGACACGTGACGGCCCAACAGAGGCCCATTCTCGTGAAAAGGCCAGCCCGTTTGACATGGTCAAAGGTGGCGGCCGCCACTGAAAGCTGTTAACGGCCTGTTGCATATAGCCCATTTATAGCCCGCTAACCCGGGTCCGTTCGACCTCTCCGAATTAGGCCTAGTAGGCGTCATCGGCTGTCCAATATGATTCCAGCCCGTTTTAACTTTCGCCCATGTGTGGCCCATGACTTCTTCGCCCATATGAGCCCCTTTGTAACTCTTGGCCCATTAACGGCCCGTGGTGAAACTTGCCCGTAATGAACAGTGTATCACTTTATACCCATTAATGGCCCGTTATTCCATTGGGCCGTTTCAAGCCCAAGTTATCTTTCGGCCTTCTCAGGGCCCATTCATTCTTGGGCTCATTTGCAGCATTCGGTGACATACGGCCCGTTACTGTCATTTTCTGCTTGTGGGCCAAATTCAGCTCGTCATTACAGTCGGCCCGTTTGCGGACCGTTAATACGTTGGGCCGTTTTCATGTCAAAAAAACCTATTGGGCTGTTTCCATAGAGTTATCAAATACGGCCTATTAACGGCCCGTTATGGTTCATGAATAGTACGGCCCATGATTGGCGAAATGATGATACGCCCCGGAGAAGGCCCATGGATCCTACGGCCCGTATGAGGCCCATGGATAGTACGACCCGTAGAAGGCCCATGGATCGATCGGCTCGTAGAAGTCCCATGGACCCTACGCCCATAGAAGGCCCATGAATCCTAAGGCCCGTATAGAAGGCTAATGGATCCTACGGCCCATAGAAGGCGAATGGATCCTACGGACGGAAGAAGGCCCATGGATCATACGGCCTGCAGGAGGCCCATGGTTACAACAGTCCATGTGTTGCCATGATTATTTTGGCCTAGTTACCAAAAATAGGCTATTGTGGCCACTAGAAAAACACAGAAAAAGAACTGCAGTGACTACAAGCAAACAACTAAACAAGACAATAAGGAAATAAATAAGCAAGCAATTAATGCTAGCCTATTACCTCTATTACACATATTACATCCACTGGCATCAAAGTTCGCCACCAGTGCAAATATAGGGAACAAAGCAGCAGATTACATACACTGGCTGTCAAAATTGGCCACCAGTGCAGATAAATGCGGTAGCAAAACAAGAGCATAACAGAAACAACTTCGGAAGAGCTCAAGAAACAT
The DNA here is from genome assembly GCA_021437245.1 of Aegilops speltoides. NCBI lineage: Eukaryota > Viridiplantae > Streptophyta > Magnoliopsida > Poales > Poaceae > Aegilops > Aegilops speltoides. Next base: position 2,063 of record JAHHZJ010008807.1, read on the forward strand.
TATCTTGGGTATCCACCATCTTGGCAATAAGCAGCAAGCTTATTAGCTTTGTCCTGTTGGCGCTAAAATCCTCCAACGCTTCTTTGCACGAGAAAGTATGCATCTGAATGCTCCGAGGACTTCATGATCCTTCCGTTTCTTCCATACACACTGATTGATGTCTTTCAGCTTGTAGTTGAGACTCAAGAAACCGAACTGATTCAGACAGTGAGTTTGAATAGCTTGTGCAAGTGGAAGTGGCCAGTAACTCGAACACTAAACCAAGACAGGACTTTGGGGTTGTCTCGCTGTCTTCAAGATAGTCTTCCTTAGCTGTTTTATCAGCTTTCTTGGAGACCAAGAAGGATGTGTCACTATCCTGAACCTTATCTCCATTACTTCCTTTACCATTGCTTAATAAGGTACTCTTCCCCAATATTCTGTCAGCATTCTAAAAGAAGAAACAAGCAGACACATAACAAGTTTATCATGTACTAGTATATGAAACTCATTTCGGTGAACCAGTTCATTAGTAAGGTGGACAGGATTAAACTACCAAGTCTTCTATTGCCAAGTACTAGTACATAAAAAAAGCATCAAACAAACATATATATATGTCCTATGGTCACTTCACTGTCTTGCCAAATCAAAATAGAGACACGGTTCAAATCATATCAGTTCAAGACAAAGCATCAGTGAAAGAATACAAAGTGTGGGAAACTACACGGCACAACAAGATTTCAGATGGGTACCACGGTTCTACATGTACAACAACACTATTGGCTCTGTTGTGATGCTAGTAATGTGCATGATATGAAAGTCAATTGTATACACAATTGAAATTGAAATCAACAGAGCTATTGATAAGAGCAAACCTGTTAAAGAAACATGCGTGAATATACCTGCTGTGCCATTGAGTTTCGATTGGATCCTTCAATTTAAAAATAAGTTTCTATGAGTAAATACAGTGATACAAGAGCAAAGCAATCATAGTTAAAAAAGGCACGCCTAAGCGAGCGCTTAAGCGCGCCTAGGCTCTAGGCGTTGGCAAAACGCATTGCACATAACTACGCATAATCTATGCATAACTGTGCATAAGCATGCACTTTGGTCAGTAAAGCGCAAGGTGGTGGCAAAACGCACAATTAACGCCTAGCGCTTTTTTGAACTATGATAGCAATGGAATCTTAAATTAGAACAGTTGTTCTTCAGGTTTAGGCACTTGTTCTACATGAGCAAGTCTGATGAAGACGCAAGAATATAATACTTAAAAATAGAAAATGAGCTCATAGACCTTACCACATTCTTTTTCGGGACCGATCGAGAACAAAGGCGTTCCCAATCATCGTCCGATAAATGTGTCTCTAAGGGAATTTGATGAGTTTCTTTGCGGTGAAGTACATTTTCTTCAGGTAATTCCGATACTGCCACCAAGCATTCTTGAAGATAGCAGAGGTATTAGCACAGGTTACCTCATCCTGAGTTTCCAAATCGGTCCTTCTCTATAGAGAAAAATGGGAAATTTTGCTGTATTATAACCATCATGGAGGTAGGATGTATGGGACAAAGCAAAGTAATTGCCATGAATAACATTACTTACACATAACTCCTGGACAAACACCTGCAACTGGCATTTTCCTTCATCTTGATATAATATTTCCAAGATGGGAAGATACGCATACGCTTTAACAACATCAAATCGATAGATGCTAAACTATGACTAGCTGGTTGTGCTTCCTCCACGGAATAGGCATACTAACTTGTGGAGTTGGGGTTCGCCGTGATAATCTTGGCCCTTTGGGCACTGGAGCTGCCTTACTAACTGCTCTTGTTTGGGAGCTCTGTGGTGGAGATGGTGATGTGTCAAGAGGAACTGGGTTACTATCGGTGGGGTTGGGGTTTGATTGGGTGAAGCTGGTTCTCTGTCCATCGCAGAGGGTACAATCTATGAGAGTTTGGGTTATGTGTGGTAGGGCTGGTTCTTGTGCATGTACAACCGGTGCTATCTCCACCAAGAGGTAGCACTGTTTTATTTGAAGACCGTGTTTTAGTCCGCTGAATCTGGCATCACCGCTCCGATTCAAATGGCTGATAAACAGAAACATAGTTGAATGTACGACATTGTATGAGAGCAGATGCAATTGATAGTGTGGAAAAAGAGGGCATGAAATAGTTGACATGTATATTGTTTAACTAAAAGCGGATAGCATGACATAATTTCACATATATGATGTCTATCTAAACTGGATAGCATAGCATAACATAATTCAAAGATATGATGAATAACTAAACAGGATCGGATGACATAATTCACCTACATATTATCTAAGTAATCGAGGATCGCATCATTTCATTCACATATGTGATTTATATGCTAAACAGAGGGCATTCGATATGATGTCTGAACTAAGAACATGGTGTTGAATATTGTGTATATGATGTCTAAACTATGCAATGCAAGACACCATATGCATGATATGAGTAGTATAATCGTGCCAAGTTAGAGCATACACCTTAGTGGGGGAATAGGACTGGTCATCTGTCTCTGAATCCATCTCTGAGGAGCTATCGGGACCCAACAAGAGATCTGCTTCGATAGGTAGCATGCGCTCTGAAGGCCTTGTTTTCACTCCAGTTTTCCATATCCCACCCAAATGGCTGGTTCACGGAAGAGTACAAACATTGTCGACAAATGGAAATGTAATGAAGAAAAGGATGGGCAAGATATCATTCAAATATATGATGTCGGTTAACAGGATGGCATTGCACATTTCACATATATTATGGCTGGCTAAAAGACATGAGACTGCATAATTCCCATATATGATATAGAAACTAAAAAGGTGGCATTACAGAACATGTCTAAACTAAGCAGATAACATATATGATGTCAAAAGTAGGCACTACAAGGCAACATATGCATGATATGACTAACATCATCATGCCAAGGTAGAGCAAACACCTTGGGGGTAAATAGGAGTGGTCGGTGGCGTCGAATCCGCCTTAGAACAGATATCTTCCTCTGGATTACAACTGGAGAGGGTGGGGAGGGTTTGCCATTGAACCCACCATGGAGTGATGTCTGCATGACATTGTATTACCGCACACAACTCTTCTCTTTTTATCCACATGTTCAGCATGATTGTGTACAATATCTGACATGCATACAAAAAAAAATATGGTGAGATTATGTAAGGAGAGCATGCAGAAATTTAGAGTGATGGTAACAACCAGTGGATGGATCCAAAAATAATGATAGCAGGCTGATGATTGCTTCAAATTAATAAAAAGACAGATGATGATTGCTTTACTATTTGTTTCCCACCCAAGATGAACAACATAGGCATACCCTAGGTGAACCAGATATTAGACAGACATACTATTCATTGTTGCCTCGATATGTGCCCCACAACTAATTTAGAACTCAAGTTTGAACATTAATTTGGACCTGACTTGGGAGTCTAAGAGTTGAACAGGACGATAAAGTAGCAGGTAAGTTTAAGCAATGCATAACATAAGCAGAAACAAAAGAGTGCGACCTCTCGTGTGGACCAGTGTACTCCTCAGGTTCATCTGCTGAGTCGATGATGGTGATGCCGTAGCGGTGGGTGCCGGCGGCAGGGAAGGAGATCTGAGGCGGAGAAAGATGGTCGAGTCGTGATGTCGGTTTGGTGGATGCTTCTATCGATGGAGCAGCTCGGTGAGGTGGGCGACTTGACAGGAGCATGACAAACCACACAAAGTTCCCTTCGACATGTACCAGAATCGAAGTAATTCGAAGGGCTCATTTTGCTTGCATGATTCTTAAAACGCAGGATAGGAAAAACACGAATAGGATAGGAAAATGCACATGGTAACAGAGCATTTGTAAACACAGGATTTCGTGAACTTGGGTGTTTGGTTTACGGAATTGGAAGAGCAGAGGAATGCAAAGAGACATGGCCAAAATAAAGTGAAACAATATGAAAGCGTATGCAGTTAGAATGTTATTTTGGCACTAATGTACTTGGTCTTGTTTTCATGCATGGGATTTTGAAAAGTAGGTCCAGTGGATGTTTTGCTTCATTCCTTTCAACAAAATGCATGAATAATTGGGTTGGTCGCTGAAGTAGTTGAGGCGAGGTGGCTGTCGGAGGTGTGGAGGAAGATCGAGGAATCAGAGCGGTATCGAGGCACTTGCTCTGCATTGTGATGGATCGTTACTTGTTGGAGCAGCTCCGGTGAGCCGTGAAGCGTCAAGGCTGAAGCAGCACAAGACAAACATTGTCAATCTCAAGCATCTCCAATAGATGATGTAAAATAGATGTAAAATTTACATCACCAAAAACCACGACTACAAAGATGAGGTAAAAACTGTTGACTCGAACTTAACTGTCGAAACTGAAATTTCTTGTGGAATCTGAATACTCTTAAACTGAATGCAATGGTAGCGAGAGGCACTTGACATGTAGTTTAGGGGCGCTGCAGTTCATCTTCAACTGCACCCGTGAGCCGCCACCACCACGGTTGAACCTGCCGCCTGCCTCGCCACGAAACAACTCCCCGCTGCCCGCCAGCCCTCTAAGCTCCGCCCACCACCGAACCCTAAGATAGATAGTGGGGTACCTCTCCGTGAGACCCGTCCCAGCAGGGTGGTTCTTCCTTAACTCGGTGAGCCCCCAACCCCGAAAATCGACTAAGCGCAAGAGTCGATTCATCGTATAGTGTGGCTAAATTGGAGCAGAGCAGCACGAGCGAGAGGAGAGCAGCAGCGATGGCGAGTGGCGATCGAGCGAGAGCTGGAGCAGCAGAGCAGCGGCGCAGTGGCGAAGCCGAGCAGCGATGCAGATCTGGCTGGTATGGGCGTTGCCGCCGAAGGGCCTCGCCTGAGGGAGACGCCGTGGAGATGTCGCCGCGTGCGGCTTCAAGGTAGCCGCTCCATGGGGTGCGGGATGGAGCACCGTCGGCGCCGGAGGTCAAGTTAAGGAGAAGGTGCGATCGATGAGTGTACAACCTCTTTGGTGGCGCCGAGTAGGCCTCAGCTTCGTCTGAGGAGTTGGTGAGGATGCTGCAGTTCTGGTGGAGCAGGTTAAGGCGGCACTATGGGGATGGAGCAGCCGCGATAGACGAGGCGATCGTCAGAGTAGCTCCTTGGAGGTGGAGGACGGGGTGGCTGAACCGGCGGGACGACGAGATGGACGACGGATCCTCATCCGGGGAGGTGGACGAGGGACGTTGAGCTGTTGCGGTGGACGACATCGTCGGGGAAGAGGCTCCGGCCGGGCAGCGGTGACGTGGCGGACGGAGGAGGGTGGGGTTTCGCGGCTGGAGCGGAGAGGTTATGGCGGCCTGGGATTTCGAAAGGCGAAAATGGGCGGATGGGAGGGGGTGAAGCATGACTTCGGGACGCGCTTGACCAAAATGTAGGGTGTGTCACAAAAGTACCCCCCACCGATTTGAACTACCGGCCGCTTTCGCTCAGGGTTAGAACGGGATTTCGCGTGTCGGATTTGGCAGTGGAGGGAGTTTTGCGCATTGTAATTTCGGGATAGCAAGCGCGGGTTGTGAAGGCGCTAGTTTTGAGAGCACGTATCTGAATTTTCGGATATAACAAGACGCGAGTTGAATTTTAGCCTAACGTGTAGTAATATTGTACTTATACGTACCAAATCAATTCGCACTTCCTCAACCCAAAAGAAAACGAAAAAATAAAACTATTCACACCACACAAATAGAGAGTCTTGCCCCATTTTACTATACAAATGCTATTCAAAGCTACTCCTCCTTCCATCTATATAGGGCCTAATGCGTTTTCGATGCTAACTTTGACCAAATATAGAGCAATAATATATGACATGCAACTTACACAAAGCACACCGTTAAATTAATGCTGAAAGGTTCTTTCAATGATATAATTTTCACATTGTGCATGTCATGTACTATTAATCGTGTCAATAGTCAAAGGCGGTCTTAAAATCTCATTACGCCCTATATAGATGGAAGGAGGGAGTATGAATCCATGTTATGTCCGATTAAATTTTTTCGCTTGCTGTATAATGCATCTAACCTACTCATACCAACATTTTAGTGCATTCCAAATGTCTCTACTACCGCTGCAATTCAACTAAATTTGAATTCGTTTCTCTATTTCAATAAGAATCTACAATCATGATTGTTGCAACTTCAACCATCATTCGTGTATTACCTTAATAACACACCACATGATTACTATAGAGATAGATATGAACTATGTGTACTACATGAACTCAATTCTATTTTTGAATACACTTGATGTTGATTCCAAATAATAGTACATTTGATGTACTAACTATATATTCATTATCTAAACCATGTTCCATACGCTACACCGTGTTTACCACACAAAGTATAGTGCCCGCCCTACATTATGACATGTATTTAGACCTGAGTTGCAAAAGCCACACATTAGCCCAAATTATAATCAATGTTCTACATTATGATATCTTCTTCAAGTATCCAGTATCACCTTTTTTATAATGAATCATGATCTTTGTTGCCTTTTACACCTTCATGATCCTCTTCTATTTGTAGCTAGCTAGCGCTAACTTTCTATCGGCATGCACATGCCCGCCCCTCTCACCCACCCTTAGCATCCCTCCATCCAAGACGCTCATTATTTCTCTTTAGATCGTCCACCCGTGTGTGTAGGCCCTCGGCTCCTTCTTTCCGCACACACCGGTCGATATACCTCTCTAGCCAAGTGTGCCTACAACAAACACATATATACTTCCCTCTTCTCTTCTCATCGTCCATGCCCCCTATATCCAATACGATTCCACGCAGTGCACACTCCCGCCTCTTTTCATTGATCACATACTGCACTCCTCCTCCCTCGACATGGTAGGCTCTCGCACCACCTCCTAGCCACACCCTCTCCCCTCGCCTCTCCGACCTTATTTTCTTCTAACACATGCAGCATGTATATGAACTGATCTCCTACATATAGCCAGTCGACTATAATTGCTTTCACCAAGCACGATACACTTACCTCGCTAGTTATGTCTCTCCTTTCTGGATACACAACGATTAATCTTCTTATGTAGTTACGTATGCTTACCACAACCATATCTTCTCCCTCATCATCCTTGAATACCTCCCGACTGCTCTCTCATACGCACGTGCATAGCAGACAGACATCCCCGCCTCTCTTATTGATATTGCACTCATACCCTCCATTTGTCTAGCAGGCCTCTCCCACCATTTGTGAGACACCACTCCACCACCAACCCTCCGACGCCTACCTTTGTCTTTTTCCCAACCTTATTCCTCTGCTACACATATCCATGGATGTCGATCGATCTCCCTCAATACATAGCTAGGTCTCTCTCCTTCCCACACATATACTAGTCGATCGGTCTCTACCCCCCTCACACACACACACCGATAGTCGAACATTGTAGGTAGGTATCCATGCCACGGAGAAAAATCTGCACCTCTGCCTCTCAAATTCCAGAGGCCAGCCACCCAGTATATTTGACATGGGCAAACAAAATTCGATGGCACTCTTTATCGATCATGCAGCCACACACTTCATCCATGTTTTCAATTCTATCGATATCTCACGTCCATGACTCTGTTTCACACACATTGCATATGTTACGCTTTTTCCGATTGAGATATCATCAACACATTGCCTCTGTTTTGCACAAACCATCTCTCTCACACCCATCCACATACATACCTGCACCTAAAGAAGAAGTGCATGCAGGACCCGGTGCACCCGCATGGGTACACGGCCACACCCGCATGGGTACACGGTGGAGTTCGCTTCATTCGAAAAAGGCAGCCCACGTGATAATTTGAGCGTGTAGCGGTTGTTTACTCGAAGGAGGGTCGGTACCACGCCAGACGTAACAATGTTCGACTTGACGCGTTAGCATTAAATAAAGTTATATATTCCTCAATGGCACGCATGAATATAAAACGATTGCCATGGGGAAAATGGAAAATGGGTTTGTCCTCGTCACACCATCTCACACAAGGCCGCCGTGGCCTCTCTCTCCCAGCGTTGGTTAGTGATCCAGCCGCATCCTGCTCGCCAAATGAAAGGGAGGATGTGCATCGCCTCCGCTCGACGGCGTTGAGGAAGCACGCCCCGATCTGCGGTACCGCCGTTCTTCTTACCAAGCTCCGGTGCGGTAGGGCCTTCGCCACTTGCTCGCGCCGAAGATGGGCAGATCCCGCCGGCGCCTCCTAGTAACATCCCGACGACCCTTGATGTCTACAACGCAACCTTCTTCTTGTATACATTGTTGGGCCTGCAAGTGCACAGGTTTGTAGGACAATAGCAAATTTCCTCGTGGATGACCTAAGGTTTATCAATCCGTGGAGGCGAGGATGAAGATGGTCTCTCTCAAGCAACCCGCAACCAAATAACAAAGAGTCTCTTGTGTCCCCAACACACCCAATACAATGGTAAATTGTATAGGTGCCCTAGTTCGGCGAAGAGATAGTGATACAAGTGCAATATGGATAGTAGATATAGGTTTTTGTAATCTGAAAAAAATAAAAACTGCAAGGTAACTAATGATAAAAGTGAGCGTAAACGGTATTGCAATGATAGGAAACAAGGCATAGGGTTCATACTTTCACTAGTGCCAGTTCTCTCAACAATAATAACATAGATAGATCATATAACTATCCCTCAACATGCAACAAAGAGTCACTCCGAGCCACTAATAGCGGAGAACAAACGAAGAGATTATGGTAGGGTATGAAACCACCTCAAAGTTATCCTTTTGATTGAACTATTCAAGAGTTCGTAGTAAAATAACATAGATCTATTCCTTCGCTCGATCCATCATAGAGTTCATACTAGAATAACACCTTAAGACACAAATCATCCAAAACCCTCACCTAGATACTCCATTGTCACCTCAAGTATTCGTGGGTATGATTATACGATATCGTCACACAATCTCAAATTCATCCAACCAACACAAAGTACTTCAAAGAGTGCCCCAAAGTTTCTACCGAAGAGTCAAGAAAGCGTGTGCCAACCCCTATCCATAGGTTCATGGGTGGAACCCAAGTTGGTCACCAAAACATACATCAAGTGGCACGTGATATCCCATTGTCACCACAGATAAACACGGCAAGACATACATCAAGTGTTCTCAAATCATTAAAGACTCAATCCTATAAGATAACTTCAAGAGGAAACTCAATTCATCACAAGAGAGTAGAGGGGAGAAACATCATAAGATCCAACTATAATAGCAAAGCTCGCGATACATCAAGATCATGCCATAGAGAGAACACGAGAGAGAGAGAGAGAGATCAAACACATAGATACTGGTACATACCCTCAGCCCGAGGGTGAACTACTCCTCCTCGTCATGGATAGCGCCGTGATGATGAAGATGGCCACCGGTGATGGGTTCCCCCCTCGTGAGTCTTGAACGGTCTCCCGAGAGGTTTTGCTGCTCTAGAGGCTTGCGGCGGCGGAACTCCCGATCTATCTTTGTTGTGGATGTTTTTAGTGTACCTGGGACTATATAGGCAAAAGAAGTCGGTCCGGGGTGCTCGAGGGGGCACGAGAGCGGGCGCCCAGGGGGCACGCCCCTATCTCCTGGCCTCCTCGAGGATCTTCTGACGTGAACTCCAAGTCTCCAGGATCATATTCTTCCAAAAAATCATGCTGCCAAAGGTTTAATTCCGTTTGGACTTCGTCTGATATTCCTTTTCCTCGAAATACTCAAATAGGCAAGAAAACAGCAATATGGGTTGGGCCTCCGGTTAATAGGTTAGTCCCAAAAGTAATATAAAAGTGTATAATAAAGCCCATAATCATTCAAAACAGATAATAAAATAGCATGAATGCTTCATAAATTATAGATACGTTGGAGACGTATCAGCATCCCCAAGCTTAATTCCTGCTCGTCCTCGAGTAGTTAAATGATAAAAGAAAGAAATTATGAAGTGTGAATGCTAGAAGGTGCACATGTTTGATCAATGATAATTTTCTAGCATAATAATATGTCATAACAGTAGTTCATCTCATAAAACTTCTCATGATAAAGTAACAAGCAATTCACATGTCAAAGCATAGACCATAAACTTTCTTGAAAACTAGCAAACTTCATTCTTAGTCATCAAACAATTGCAATTCATCTTATTTTCAGGAATAGCAAACTCCACATACTCAACTATCATATAGTCTTCTACAATTGCTAACACTCACGCTATACTAATAGTTATGGAGTTTCAATGGGACCTTGAGAAAGATAGGGGCTTATAGTGTTGCCTCCCAACGTATTCTCCTTTGGGTGACGTCAACAATAATAGTTCATCCTAACTTACATCCAATTGGATATATATATCAGGATCTTCCCAACACGAGGTGCTTGCCAAAGGATAAAATGAAAAGGGAAAGGTGAAGATCACCTTGACTCTTGCGTAAAGTAAAAGACACAAAGTAAAAGATAGGCCCTTCACAGAGGGAAGCGAGAGGTTGTCATGCGCTTTTAGGGTTGGATGCACAAAATCTTAATGCGAATGAACGTCACTTTATATTGCCACTTGTATATGGACCTTTATTATGCGTTCGATCGCTTTTATTGCTTCCATAACAAGATCGTATAAAGCTATTTTCTTCACACCAAAAGATCATACATATTTAGAGAGCAATTTTATTGCTTGCACCGATGACAACTTACTTGAAGGATCTTACTCAATCCATAGGTAGGTATGGTGGACTCTCATGGCAAAACGGCTTTAAGGATATTAGGAAGCACAAGTAGTATCTCTACTTGGTGCAAGGAATTTTGGCTAGCATGAGGGGGGAAGGCAAGCTCAACATGCCTAAATGATCCATGACAATATACTTTAACTGAGATGTCGGAAAACATAAACCATTACATTGTCTTCCTTGTCCAACATCAACTCTTTAGCATGTCATACTTAATGAGTGCTCCCAATTATAAAAGATGTCTAGGATAGTATATTTATATGTGGAATCTCTCTTCCTTCAATATTCTTTCATGAATTGTTCAAATGACCAATAAGATTCTTGCTAACCTTCAATAAATTTACAACTTCTACTTCTTAGATGTGAAGTCATTACTCCCCATGGAATAAGCAAACGAGACATATATAATTTCAGATTTATGACAATCAACTCATTCAACCATTTACTCATAGGATATAAGTGAAGCACACGAGTAAATGAAAAACTACTCTAAAAAGATATAAGTGAAGATCAATCAGTAGCTAAATAATTATGTAGCTATATGAAGACTCTCTCTCATTAAAGAATTTCAGATCTTGGTATTGTATTCAAACAGCAAGCAAAACAAAATAAAATGACATAGCAAGGATAGCACAACTCATGTGAAGAAGCAAAAACTTAGGTTCAACCGATACTAACCGATAGTTGTTGAAGAAGAAAGGTGGGATGCCTACGGGCATCCCCAAGCTTAGATGCTTGAGACTTCTTGAAATATTATCTTGGGGTGCCTTGGGCATCCCCAAGCATGAACTTTGTGTCTCCATAATTCCTCTCATGTCATGGTTTCTCTTTTATCAAAAGCTTCATCCACACCAAACTTAACAAGAACTCGTGAGACAAGTTAGTATAAACCACGCAAAACCTTATCATCTTCTACTGTAACAAATCACTAAAATTATTATTCCACATTTCATACTAAATGCCTCTGCATATTTAATACTCCTATCCTCAAATATAATCATTAAACAAGCAAACATATGCAAGCAATGCAAACATAACAGCAATCTGCCAAAACAATACAGTCGTAAAGAATGCAAGAGTATCAATACTTCCCTAACTCCAAAATTATGAGAGAAAATTTCCAC
>JAHHZJ010008810.1:0-10815 GCA_021437245.1 Aegilops speltoides
TGGTACTCAGCAGTTACAATAGTAAAGCCTCTTTTGTTGCAGCCCAACACCTTCAAAGTGGCCCAAAACCCATCTAACTCCCTCCATGTTCTCGTCGTTCGATCACGATCGCGTGGCAGACTCACACCTCATTTGGACTCTCCTAGCTCCCTCTACCTATAAATAGACCCTCCTTCCAAATTTGGATCATTTCCCCGAAACCCTAATTTTTTCCCCTCGCGCTGGGCGTTTCTTCCCCGCGGACATGTCGCGCGCCCCCCTCGGCAATCGTTACGCCGCCCGTCACCGCCGCCCGTCTCCACGCGCCCGGCCCTCTGCCGAATCTGGACCCTTCGAGCCCTTCGAGGCCGGGCCGAGAATCCTTGCGCCGCCCGCCGCCGGACCTACCGCTTCGTCCCGTCGCGGGTTCGTGCCGCCTCGCCGTCGCCGTCCCCGCCGCCTCGCCGCGCTTCCGTGCAGCGGCGCGCCCGCCCTTGGTGAACTTCCTCCGCCCTGCCCGTTTTCCCCTCGCTCCTCTCTAACTCCTCTCTCTGTCTACGCCGCCATGCAAAGGCTTCGGCTTCGCCGCCGTCATCGGAGATCGCCCGGCCGTTCCGTTCTTCACGGATCCGGCGCCCGCGCAATCCGCCGGTTCCCTTCGCGGACCTGCCCGGCCTCCTCCTCGGTTCCTCGCCGCCCGGCACTGCCGCTGATCGCGCTTCGGAGCAAACACGAGCAACAGCGCCCGCTTCCTCCCTTCGTCCGCTTCGCGTTGATCGCGTGGCCAGCCCCGCGGCTTGCCGAGCCTCTCCTCCCGCCCGGCCCAGCGGCAGCATCCGCCACCTCCTCTGCCTCCCGGATCCGAGCCCAGCAAGGTGATCAGCCCCTCAAATTCCCCCATGCACTTTGGCCCAGCCAAGATTGGCCCATGTGTTTTTTCCTGTCAGGAATTTTGCTAATTATCCAATGATTCTGATTTGCGAAACACCCTCATACATCATGCATTTAATAACTAATTAACCGTGCATCGGATGTAAATAATTTATATATGAAAAATGCTTAGTTTTCATCTAGTTTCATAATATGTCACTTTCATCCATGTTTGAAATGATTAAAATGATGTTTGTTTAAATTTTCTTAAATGCCATGTTAAAATGATTTAATTCATAACTAAATAACCGTAACTCGATTTTAATAAACTTTATATGTAAATGGGGTAGAATTTTGCCTAGTTTAACATGGTCCACTTTATTTTCCTGTTTAACAACATTAAAATTGTGTTTAGGGCAGAACAGTACCAAACCTTAAAATATGCACATGGGGATTTTCGGACTTGTTGTTTGTTGTTCGGCCTCATTTAAACTTGCCTAGTTAGGTAGTTTTGTTGTGCTTCACCCCTTGACATGTTTAACCACATTTAACATTGTTGTGTACCTAAGCGAGAGTGAACTAAATAATTGATGTGGTGTTAGTCAATATGCAACTCGTTGCATATTGAGCTCCATAATTTAGTGTTGTTTGTTGCACTTTGCCATGCCATGCCATGCCTCATTAAACCGGACATGCATCATATTTGCTGCGCATCATGCCATGATCATGCTGCGTGTTTACCTATGTTGTTTGTTTCTTTCGGGTTGCTTCTCTCGTTAACCGGTTTCGTTCGGAGTTGTGAGGATCCGTTCAACTACGTCCGTTTGTCTTCTTCATGGACTCGTTCTTCTTCCTTGCGGGATTTCAGGCAAGATGACCGCTACACGGATCTCACTACTATCATTGCTATGCTAGTTGCCTCGTTCTTTCGCTATCTTTCGCTACCTATTACTGTTTGTCCAGCCATCCCAAATTGCCATGAACCTCTAACCTTTGACACCATTCCTAGCAAACCGTTGTTTGGCTATGTTCCCTTTTGCTCAGCCCTCTTATAGCGTTGCTAGTTGCGGTGAAGTTGAAGATTTTCTCCATGGTGGACAGGGGTTTATGTTGGGATATCACAATATCTCCTATATTATTAATGCATCTATATACTTGGTAAAGGGTGGAAGGCTCGGCCTTATGCAGTGTTTTGTTCCTCTTGCCACCCTAGTTTCCGTCATACGGTGTTATGTTCCCGGATTTTGCGTCCCTTCTGCGGTCGGGTGATTTATAGGACCCCCTGACGGTTAAGCTTTGAATAAAACTTGTCCGCAAAGGCCCAACATTGCCTTTTACCATTTGCCTCACCACCACCTACTTTTCCCTTGGGAGTAATTAACCCAAGGGTCATCTTTATTATAGCCACCCGGGCGTGCTTGTCTAAGTGTTGGTCGAACGGGCTGACTGGGGGCCACCTCGGGGAACTCGAGGGCTGGTTTTACTCGTGGTGACCTATCGGTGTTGCCACGAGCGAGATATGTGCAGCTCCTATCGGGATTGCCGGTGCATCGGGCTTTCTGGTCTTGTTTTACCATTGTCGAAATGTCTTGATGTCGGGATACGAGTCGATCGAGTGTCTCGGGTGAAGGTCTATTCCGTCGATGATCGCGGAGCTTGTCATGGGCTAAGTTGGGACACCCCTACGGTATAAACTTTCGAAGCCGTGCCGCGGTTATGTGGCAGATGGGAATTTGTTAATGTCGGTTGTAGACAACTTGACACTTGATCGAATTAAAGCGCATCAACGAGTGTGTGCGTGATGGTCTCTTCTCGGTGAGTCAGGAAGTGAACACGGTTTACGGGTTATGTTTGACATAAGTAGGTGTTAGGATCACCTCTTGATCATTGCTAGCTTCACGACCGTTCCGCTTGTTTCTCTTCTCGCTCTCATTTGCGTATGTTAGCCACCATATCATGCTTAGTCGCTCTTTGCAACCTCACCACTTTACCCTTCCTTTCCCATTAAGCTTTGCTAGTCTTGATACCCATGGTAATGGGATTCTTGAGTCCTCGTGACTCACGGATACTTCAAAACCAGTTTGCGGTGCCTATGTTACGGCGGTGGCGCAATCAAGCTCAGGAGGAGCTCGATGATGATCTTGCTCTTTGAGTTGTTTCGTTCTAGTAGATCGATAGTGGAGCCCGGTTGGGATCGATCGGGGACCTTTATGCATTGGGGTTCTTCTTTTATTTTGGTTCCGTAGTCGGACCTTGATTGTATCTGGTGATGTAATGCTTTATTCATGTAATTGTGTGAAGTGGCGATTGTAAGCCAACTATGTATCTCTGTCCCTTTTGTAATACATGGGTTGTGTGAAGATTACCTCACTTGCGACATTGCTTTCAATGCGGTTATGTCTCTAAGTCGTGCCGACCGTGGGAGATATAAGCCGCATCGTACAAGTTAGTTCGAGCCATCCCGACCTTAGCCCCTGCTTGATCGTTTTTAGTGGCGAGTTGTGTCTAGAAAAATGTTTTGAGTCATTTAGGATTATATATATCGGAGAGTTTAGGAATTCTTTTTACTCCTCGGTCCTTGACCTTCGGTGAGGTATCTGCGTAGAGTTTTGACTCTTCTCTTCTTAAATTTCACTAAATTTTTTTTAGGATCCGGGTATCTTAGAATCGTTCGATGGTTTTATGATGACAACATTGTCTTGGTGCCTCGACATTTAGGGGTTGTGGCGGTGTCGGGGAGTTGAGCTACGAGGTGTTGTCGTCATAATTTTATCGTTGCGATTCGGAATACACGAGTTTAATCGCCGACATCGAAAATCTCTTTTATGCAGTTGTTGGTGAGATAATCCGCTAACGATCTTGTGGTGAGTGGGGAGTATTGCCATGACTCGTATAACGGATGCTTTTGAAGGTTGATACACGATTTCGAAGGTTTCTTGGTTATGTGTTGAAGGATGGATACAATTGGATGTAGGGATTGTTAGCTTGGGTGAGATATATATTGCTCCCTTATCCCCAACACGTTGCATAACCGAAAGTTTGGAGTTTTATAGGTGGGAATTCAAGTAGCTCTTAGGATATCTTTCCGGCGGATGTATGATATGAAATTGGGGTTGCGTCTAGTGGTCCGCCTATTCACGGTTGATTTCATGGTCTCGTTGTGTCTTAAAGTCCTTGGCTATGCCGACTTCGGGGCGCTTCGTATGTCATGTGCCTTGCCTTGTACATGATGGTGCTGTCTGATTGAGCCCGTGTAGGCCCCACCAAAAACGGACGAAATCTCTATCATATGTTTGTTCGGCTTAGCAAGCCAAATCCTTTGTTTTGTTGTATTGTGGTATTGAGTTGCTTGAAGTCAAATGTTGAATCCATACCTTTCCTAAGCGGTGTTCTCATATTGCTATGTGAATACTAATCCTTTTTGATCATTGGGTTGTCATGTTAATTCTTTTCCAACGGTGCGTTTCTCTTGAGATGATCCCATCATTCTCCCCATCCATAAGATAAATTCTAAGTTTTCTCACGGTGTTTGTTTCGTTCATCCCAAGTTGCCTTTGTTTTCCGCCCACCCACCCTTTTTCCTCAAGGACTAAGATTTCTTAATCAAGTATCCATTTATTCATGTGAAGTCTCTTCATTCTTTTCAATCAATGTTCTTATCCGGTGATTTCCCATGAAGATGCTCAACGACTTCAAGTTCATCATCCTTCATTGTTGTTTCTTCTCTGGTGGATCCTTTCAAGCTTTCGATATTCATCATATTCCTCTCCTCATTTCAATGCTTTCTCATGCGGTGCACCTCTTAATCATTCACTTCTTCCTATTCATTTGTTAGGATCTTGAAGATATCTCGAAGATTCGTGTTTCCACTCTGCATTCGTTCAAGCTCTTTCGAGATCGGTATCTCTTTCAAGCCATTTAATTCAACGGTGCAATATCTCTTCAAATCATTTCAGCGGTGTTCTTTTGAGTGGGCCCTAACCCACAGAGTTTTTCAGGATCTTACGACTCTTCTAATTATTGGAGCCATTCTCAAATTCTTTTCGAGTTTGGCGTAAGAATGAATTTTCATCAATCAAATGCTTTTCTCCAAGATCTTTCAAATTCTTTTCATCTTTGGTCCAACCTTTCCTCTTTTTCATCCTCCCGGAGTGTCTCAACAATCCATGGTGGTGTGTCTCGTCGTCATTTCTCGGATTTTGAAGACCAAAGAAGAGTTTCTCGTTAATCTTGCTCTATTCTCTTCAAGATGCGTGGTGCTAGCTTGTTGCCATCCTCTCATAATTGTTTCGATTGTGAGAATCTTTTTCACCCATCCGGAGCATTTCATGAGTTGTTTCCATTTCTTTCCTCCGAAGGCCTTCATGTCATAATTCTTCATTCTCAGTGTGTAGCTATCGTTCTCCAAATCTTACCGGTGATTCGTTCAAATATCCTCTAATAAGCTCTTGATCTCTTTGTTCTCATGAGTCTAGTTTGTCTCAAGCACCTTCGTTCATTTGCTAATTCTACGGTGATGCACCTACTGATCATTTTCAATTCTTCGGTGGTTCTTTCAAGATCTCTCTTCCTTGTTCATCATATCAATTCATTTGTTGTTCCAATCCTACGGTGGTTGTTGAAGACCTTCCCAAGTTTGCGCTATATCTCTTTTAATCCTTTCTCGAGAATAAGTGGTATGCCAAATCCTTTGTGGGTCATCAATTTAATTGATGAGGATAAGCATAATGTAATTCTTATTCTTGTTTCATCGAGTAAATTCAATTCCTTATTGGAGGTTCATCAAAAATTCTTGGTTTCAATTGCTCATCTTTCTTTTGGAGTTCCAAGCTCTCTCAATTATCTCGTCGTAGCTCCATCTAAATCATTGCAAGGCTTCACCTTGTGTTGTCAACCTCTCTTTCTTGGTATCATCCTTTTATTAGGAGTTCTTCATGGAGGCTCTACTTGGTGGTTCATCAAGGTTCCTTTCATTCTTCAATTGTTCTCCAAGATTTCTCTCGAAGTTATGATCCGTAAGCTATACTCTAAAATAAACATGGTGCTCGACACATGTTTTTTTGTTTGAACTAAAGTATTCTTCATCTTGCATTCCATAGTGCAATTCTTTCTACCTTATCTTTTGAGATGGTGTTATGTCACTCTTGACAATTTCCTTCATGGCTCATGATTCACATGTTGTTAAGAATGGCATATTTAAATTCATCATTTTCTCTTGTTCAAGAGATCTTTTCAACCGTCAATCCTTCATTGGAGTTATCTTGGTATAGATGTCACCTAAAGACTTCCCTAAGGAATGTTGCTATTATGGTGTTTATCAATGATCCAAGTTTTCTCCTATCCTCTCGGTGAAAAGTTTTTCATCTCTTTGGTGTTCTCAACCAATCAATTGTTTCCATTAGTGGTCGGTTGTCACCTCATCATTTTGAGAAGTTTTCCATAAGCCCACTACAAGCTTGTGCTTCTCGTTGTTGATTTTCCAACAACTCGTTCGATTTTTCTTTGCAAGGATGCTTTCCAAATTCAATTGTGGCAGAAGATGTCATTTTCTTCTCATTCTTTATTCAATGATCTATCTTCTATTCTTTCTTGGAGGCATTGTGATGTTTTCTTTGACCCATTATATCATTTTGGAGATCATGTTCTTTTCATGCTTATCCATTTAAGGAGTGTCGTGTTTTCATTGAGTTCTCTCATCTTATCAAGTTTTGCCTTCCTTCTCAACGGTGCGGTTTGTAATGTTTCTTACCCTTGTGCCATTCTTTCAATTCCGGAGCGTGTGTTGTTGATTTCATTATGTATCCTCTCATCTTGTCAAGTTCATGTTCAATTCCTTCCATTTCTGATCAGTCTTGCCCAAATTATATCAATCTTTTCCTCCTCTATCTAGTTTTAAGCGGAGTGGTTTCAATATCTATCTTATCACTAAACCTCTTGGTTCTCGTAATACTCCTTGTTCCTCTTTTCTACGGATTGTTTGCAATCTCGTTCTTCTCGATTATTCTCTTTCTTTTAAATTGCTCAACATCTCAAGGTTCATGGTTTCACTTTCGTTTGTCATGAAGTAACTTAGTTTTACCTCTTCTCTTCCTCTTCCGTTTTCCTCCGGTGCCATCCTAGATCTGGGGCGAGATCCTCTTATGGTGGAGTGTTGTAACACCCGGATGCAACTTTCCATATTTGTAACTCCGACTCTTGCCTTTTAGGAATCCGATATTTTATTTTCTCCGTGGTTGGGTTTTTTGCATTTGTTTTGCATTTTGTTCTTGTTATGCATCTCGTCTCATGTCATCATATGCATTTCATATCATGTCATCATGTGCATTTCATTTTGCATCGTGTTAGTCTCATGCATCCGAGCCTTTTTTCCCGTTGGCGTTTGCAATCCGGCACTCCTATGTCCTCGGCGTCCCCCTCTTCTCTCTTTTTAGTATGCGGGTATTAAACTTTCTCGGAATGGCCGAGGTTTGCCAGCGGCCTTGGTATACACCGGTAGACCGCTTTGTCAAGTTTCGTGCCATTTGGAGTCGTTTGGTACTCAAGCGGTTAGCAGTGCCGTAAGCCTCTTTGTTGCAGCCACCTTCCAAAGTGGCCCAAAACCCATCTAACTCCCCTCCATGTTCTCGATGCGTTCGATCCCGATCGCGTGGCGCTCCACCTCATTTGGACTCTCCTAGCTCCCTCTACCTATAAATAGACCCTCCTTCCAAATTTGGATCATTTCCCCGAAACCATAATTTTTCCCCATCGCGCGCTGGCGTTTCTTCCGCGCGGACATGTCCGCCGCCCCCTCGGCCAATCATTCGCCGCCCATCACCCCGCCCGTCTCCACCGCCGGCCCTCCCGGAATCTGGACCCGGACCCCGAGGCCGGACCCGCCTGCCGCCGCCGGACCCCGCTCGTCCCGTCGCGGAGTTCGTGCCGCCCTGCCCGTCGCCGTCCGCCCGCCCGCCTCGCCGCTGGCTGCCGTCGCCGGCGCCGCCGCTGGTGAGCTTGCCTCCGCCCCCCGTTTTCCCCTCTCCCTCTCTCCTCCTCTCTCTCGCCGCCTTGCGGCTTCGGCTTCGCCACCGTCATCGGAATCGCCGGCCGTTCCGTTCTTCACGGATCCGGCGCCCGCGCCGATCCGCGGTTCCGCCTTCGCGGACCTGCCCGGCCTCCTCCTGGTTCCTGCCGCCGGCGCTTGCCCGCTATCGCGCTTCGAGCGAAACCGAGCAACAGCGCCGCTTCCTCCCTTCGTCCGCTTCGCGTTGATCGCATAGCCCAGCGCCCCGTGCCTGCCGACCTCTCCTCCGCGGCCCGGCCAGCGCATCCGCCGCCTCCTGCCCTCCCAGATCCGAGCCCAGCAAGGGTGAGCAGCCCCTCAAATTCCCCATGCACTTTGGCCGGCCAAGATTGGCCCATGTGTTTTTTTTCTGTCACAGAATTTTGCTAATTATCAATGATTTCGATTTCGAAACACCCTCATACATCATGCATTTAATAACTAATTAACCGTGCATCGGATGTAAATAATTTATATATGAAAAATGCTTAGTTTTTCATCTAGTTTCATAATATGTCACTTTCATCCATGTTTGAAATGATTAAAATGATGTTTGTTTAAATTTTCTTAAATGCCATGTTAAAATGATTTAATTCATAACTAAATAACCGTAACTCCGATTTTAATAAACTTTATATGTAAATGGGGTAGAATTTTGCCTAGTTTAACATGGTCCACTTTATTTTCCTGTTTAACAACATTACAATTGTGTTTAGGGAAGAACAGTACCAAACCTTAAAATATGCACATGGGGATTTTCCGGACTTGTTGTTTGTTGTTCCGGCCTCATTTAAACTTGCCTAGTTAGGTAGTTTTGTTGTGCTTCACCCCTTGACATGTTTAACCACATTTAACATTGTTGTGTACCTAAGCGGGAGTGAACTAAATAATTGATGTGGTGTTGTCAATATGCAACTTCGTTGCATATTGAGCTCCTAATTTGTAGTGTTGTTTGTTGCACTTTGCCATGCCATGCCATGCCTCATTAAACGGACATGCATCATATTGCTGCGCATCATGCCATGATCATGCTGCGTGTTTACCTATGTTGTTTGTTTCTTTCGGGTTTGCTTCTCGTTAACCGGTTTCGTTCGGAGTTGTGAGGATCCGTTCAACTTCGTCCGTTTGTCTTCTTCATGGACTCGTTCTTCTTCCTTGGATTTGGCAAGATGACCTTCTACGGATCTCACTACTATCATTGCTATGCTAGTTGCCTCTTTCTTTCGCTATCTTTGCTACCTATTACTGTTTGTCCAGCCATCCCAAATTGCCATGAACCTCTAACCTTTGACACCATTCCTAGCAAACCGTTGTTTGGCTATGTTCCGCTTTTGCTCAGCCCTCTTATAGCGTTGCTAGTTGCGGTGAAGTTGAAGATTTTCTCCATGGTGGGCCAGGGGTTTATGTTGGGATATCACAATATCTCCTATATTATTAATGCATCTATATACTTGGTAAAGGGTGGAAGGCTCGGCCTTATGCAGTGTTTTGTTCCACTCTTGCTGCCCTAGTTTGTCATACGGTGTTATGTTCGGTTTTCGTCCCTTCAGCGGTCGGGTGATTTATGGGACCCCCTGACGGTTCGCTTTGAATAAAACTTGTCCGCAAGGCCCAACATTGCCTTTTACCATTTGCCTCCCACCACCTACTTTTCCTTGGGAGTAATTAACCCAAGGGTCATCTTTATATAGCCACCCGGGCGTGCTTGTCTAAGTGTTGGTCCGAACCGGGCGACTGGGCCACCTCGGGGCAACTTCGAGGCTGGTTTTACTCGTGGTGACCTATCGGTGTTGCCACGAGCGAGATATGTGCAGCTCCTATCCGGGATTGTCGGTATCGGGCTTTGCTGGTCTTGTTTTACCATTGTCGAAATGTCTTGATGTCTGGGATACAGTCGATCGGAGTGTCTCGGGTGAAGGTCTATTCAGCCGATGATCGCGGAGCTTGTCATGGGCTAAGTTGGGACACCCCTACGGGTATAAACTTTTGAGCCGTGCGCGGTTATGTGGCAGATGGAATTTGTTAATGTCGGTTGTAGACAACTTGACACTTGATCCGAATTAAGCGCATCAGCGAGTGTGTGCCGTGATGGTCTCTTCTCGTGGTCCAAGTGAACCGGTTTCGGGTTATGTTTGGCGTAAGTAGGTGTTCGGGATCACCTCTTGATCATTGCTAGCTTCCGACCGTTCCGCTTGTTTCTCTTCTGCTCTCATTTCGTATGTTAGCCACCATATCATGCTTTTGCTGCAACCTCACCACTTTACCTTCCTTTCCCATTAAGCTTTGCTAGTCTTGATACCCATGGTAATGGGATTGCTGAGTCCTCGTGACTCACGGATACTTCAAAACCAGTTTGCGGTGCCTATGTTCCCGGCGGTGGCCTAATCAAGCTCAGGAGGAGCTTCGATGATGATCTTGCTCTTTGAGTTGTTTGTTCTAGTAGATCGATAGTGGAGCCCAGTTGTCGTCGGGGACCTTTATGCATTGGGGTTCTTCTTTTATTTTGGTTCGTAGTGGGACCTTGATTGTATCTGGCTGATGTAATGCTTTATTCATGTAATTGTGTGAAGTGGCGATTGTAAGCCAACTATGTATCTCTGTCCCTTATGTAATACATGGGTTGTGTGAAGATTACCTCACTTGCGACATTGCTTTCAATGCGGTTATGTCTCTAAGTCGTGCTTGACCGTGGGAGATATAGCCGCCGGCGTTCAATTCGCTATGAACTCTGCCAATGCTCGGCTCTGGATGGTTGAGGTACTCTCAAACTTAAGGCGAGCTTGACAATTCGATGCCCCTTTCGGCGATCCACTTTTGCCTCTGGATTAGCAATATCCTCTTCAATGGAAGCGGTGACAAGCTTGATCTCATGCGGAAAGTAATGGCGCCTTCCTCGAGGCCATGAGAAGGCCAAAAGCAACTTG
>JAHHZJ010008812.1:0-10841 GCA_021437245.1 Aegilops speltoides
AATCTCATGCAAACAATCTGCCAGGAAACATTTTCAAGCAAATTTGGAGAAAGAAATTAACATGTTCCAGCAGGCTATAATTGTAACCAAGGGCATGAATGGATAGAGCATGATATGTATATCAAAACATGTTTATAGAGCATCTCCAGATTATGTATAGAATGATTAGTGGAAGCATGTTAACATGGCATCAAAATATAACCAAATCTGTCAGGAAAACAGCAACAGCAACTACCCTACTTTACAAGCTTGATACACTCAGCACACAACTCACAAAAATACATGGTCAACACCCCTGGAAAGATGGCATGGCAATGTTCAACTCACATGTAGGACTCAAGTTCATAAGGTGCACACATAATTCATGGCAAAAATGACAAAAGAGCTCGAGCTGATAAGATTCTGAAACTAACGATCTGAAGCTATCTTCCAACAGCATTTCGGGCATCAAGATGATCTCAAATGAAAATGATGCAATGGAATGAAATGATGTACCCGTCGAGACGAACAATTTAACATAATACTCACAAGCGCCAGAACTCTGGATGCGGAGATGCGATCACGATGAAGATGGCATGATTTTAGCGAAATTTCAGGACTTAGGCGTTTCTCCCGGGAAAATGGGCGGAATTAGTTGCGGGACGGAGATCCGGGATCGAGGCGTCGTTTGGATCGTGAACCCAGTGGATCTGGTCGATCCACCGGATCTGACGCCGGCGAGTTCGGCGAAGCGCCGTGGCGAGCTGACAGTCTTATTGTGGCGACCAGCCGGAGTCTCGAGGCTCGGCGCCCGTCAGGTCGTGATAGTGGCTTTCGGAAAGGCGGCGAGCGCATGATCCATGTAGGCGCCTACTGTGTGCCAGCGGCAGTCTGAAGGCAAGGCAGCGGAGAAGCGCGAGCTCCAGGCGGCAAGGGAGGCAGCGCGAAGCGGCGCTTCAGGAAGAAGCATGGCCTTGCCGGGAAGCCAGCAGCGGCGGCGGCCGGCCCGGCCTGGTGTGCAATGCGGCGAGTGACGGCGGCGGGCGGCTGCAGCAGGCTGACAGGCGCCATGCTTGCAGCGGGATTAAATCCAGGCGCGGCGGGCGTGTCCGCGAGGGGCCAGAATGAGTCCGGCCTGTGTGGAGGAAAAAATAGGGGTTTAGGCAGGATTTCGGGAGGAAGACATATATATAGGTAGAGGGAGCTAGGAGTGTCCAAATGAGGGCGGTTTTGACCTGCGATCGTGATCGAGCGACCAAGAGCATGGAGGGAGTTTGGTGGGTTATGGGCCACTTTGGAAGGGTGTTGGGCTGCACGACAAGGAAGGCTTACGTAGTTACCGGTTAACCGTTGGAGTACCAAAGCGACCTCCAAATGGCCTGAAACTTGACAGGCGGTCTACGGTAGTATACCAAGGCAGCTTAGCAAACCTCGAGCCATTCCGAGAAAGTTTAACACCGCTCTAACAGGAGAGAGAAGAAGGGGATGCAAGGGGGGACATAGGAGGGCGGATTGCAAAAGCAGAATGACAGCGGGAAAATGCTTTCGGATGCATGGGGCGAACACGTATGCAAAATGAAATGCACATGATGACATGATAAAATGCAAATGATGACATGGCAAATGCAACACATAAAGCAAATGACAAAGGCGGCAATGGCGAATATTGGCGGACGCTGGCGCTTGTCGGATCCGGGTGTTACACCTTTTACATTTCACCCACAGTTTGTGCGGGTCACCAGCCTAATAAAGGGGCGAGGATCGAGATCCAAACCGCACCATCCTCCTCCTGCGTATACCCATTGAAGCGCCTCGACTCAAATCCATTCCACCATGGATCGTCAGTGGCTCTTCCTCACGTGCTCCGACCCATGGCCCGGGTGATTGGAGGAAGTGCTCTATCTCGCCTGCAGAGCTAGTAAAGTTCCAAAAGAGGATGGCTCCCTCCGGCCTTCATAGTTCGGTCCGAGCGGATGGTTACTGCTCGGGGAGGGAGCAGGCGGGAGACAACCAAACCCCAACAAGGGGGAGCGGGTGTGCTTTGTCCCTTATCTAATAAGGGGCTCGGGTTTCCAATACACCGTTCCTCCGCAGGCTCTGAAGTTCTATGGACTTCAGCTCCATCACTCCAGCTAACCATTGCTACACATCGCGGACTCACGTAGCTCTTTGCGAGCTATTCACGGGCATCGAGCCCCATTTCGCATTAATGGAAGAGGCTATTACGCCTGTTACCCGTTCTCACCGGGGTCCATATATCAAGTGGGGCGCCGAAATATGGCGCGCATGTTTGGGACCGGATACCTATCCGGCACCCCCAAAGGCGTCGGAAGCGGCCCTCGGGTAGTTTATATAGTAGATGCTCCGTTGCCCGACCCGTCCGGATCGGCCTCCGGAGTTTGATGCGCTCCCTTGAAGCGCCTCAGCGGCGCCAGCGAGCCCGTTTGGAGAAGACAAAAGCGTCCATTACGATGGGCGGATAAGATTAATGGCTCATTCGGTTTGACCATGTTGGTCATGGCGGCGTGCATCAGCGAAGTGCAGCCGCTGCAATATAGAAGCCACCCATGTGGGATTTCAGCAGGGAAGCGGCTTTACCCGGCGCGGCCGTGGGGCGGATTCGACCGAGGATCTGGTGAAGATCCTATCATGCTGTACAAGGGGAGAAGGAGGACTTCCTTCGTCCGAGAACCCCATGAGCAGGTTTTCTATGGTCAATCCACGAGGATGGGTAAGTGAATGCCTCAAGAGGGCTTTACCCGTATTTTGAAGTTTAAGCTTCTCATGTTATGTCTTGACGCAGAGTCTCGCCCGGTATGAAGGACATGGTGAGTCCGCTCCGCAGCCGAGGGACGGAAGGGTCCACAGGTCCGGCCTCCGAAGGATCCGGACCTCGGGGTGGAGCTAATCGGCGAGGTGTATCACTGACTAAGCATTGATGATCGCTGAGTCGCCATTCGGCCAGACTACCCGGGCTGAATTCGGCATTCGGGTGACCAAGACCGAAGCCGGACACGTTTATTTCATCCTTGCCTATTAAGACCTTCATAAGCGATGGTATTTTGCAGAGAAGCGCCATTCTGGCGAGGAAGCGAACTGCGGCGACCGACTTCTGAGGTCAGGCAGACCAACGGGGAGGAAAAGAAGGCCGTCTTGGTGAAAGCGTCGCCCTGAGAGGTATAGCTTCGCTTTGACCTTCGAGAAACGTTCGAGAAACTTCTAAGTGCTCATGATCTTTATAGGAGAAAAAGCGCTTCGGCGGACTGTGACACAAGTGCCCCCAATCAACTCCGCGGGCTCAACGCGCCGGGGTGGAGGGGGCAAGCGCAAAAGAGCGAACCGGATCCTACTCAGCGGAGGATACCGACAGGCTATCCGCCTAGCGTCGGAGGTGGAAGCGCTATGAATCCCAAACGCGGAGGACAGTTCTTCAAGAGCGTGCTTTCCTGAGGCATTGGATGCCTTTAAGCGGGGGCCAGCGCATCTCGGGCTGCCCAAAATGGTTTTACGAGCCACGAGAGCGTTATTGTTAAAGACATACGGGTAAGGAATTTTAATGGTTGTATACACCAGTAGCCCAGAGACTTAAAATAGTTATATTAACTGATTTAGGATCATGTAATCTTCGAGCTCTTAACGAGAAAACGCATGACTGTCGGGGCTGCAAGATTGCAAGGCCCAACTTGAGGCCGCACTTGCTGCGCGAGGAGGAGATGGAAAGACCCCTCACGGTAACACATTTTATAAATGAATATAAGCGTTGTGCGGCGTCTTGCTGAGTCTAATCGCGACCTTTGTAGGTGCTTTGCCGAACAAGATCCGGACGAGCAATCAGCTACTACACCGGTGGAAAGCGGCGAAAATGTCTTGAAACGAGTTCGATAGGAAAGAACAAGCTTCAAGATGCCAATGCCAAGCTCGGGAGAAGAAGGCGAAAGGTGCACTGAGCGAGCTGTCCGGCTCCGTTAAGGAGAATCAGCAACCGTCGCAGCATCTATAGTAAGTGCTTGAGCGAACTCTCTCGGGAAGAAGAGTTAGCGAAGCGTTTTGACGTGATATGTCTTGTAGGTATACTCACGGGCCATCTGTAGAGAGAGATGCCCGTATCAATGGGCGATCAACTTCCCGAACTGTTGCGGCTGTCTTGAGCGAGTTCGGCGGGCAATGAGTGGCGTCGTCACGAGCTTTATGGCCATCCCTCGTCCCTTAGGGTCTCGAGGCTTGCTTGAGAGAAGCGCTTCTGAGAAGCGGCAGCGCTTCCATTTGTGGAAGGTTTCGACCTGCCGTCAAGGTGCCGAGGAGGCTTGGGCCATGGTGAAGGCAGCGGTACAAGGAGGATCCCAACCATATGGCGAGATTGGACGGTGGGGCCCGGCGGGAAGGAAGAGATCTGTGAGTTTAGTGTACTGACCAGGTAGGCCGGCGGCTAAATTTCAACGGGGCTGTATGCTAGACAGCTGTTAGAAGCGGGATTGAGGAGGAATACAATCAATAAACTTGACAATGTATGTTATCCTTTAAAAATGACATGTGAAATGCCTTCTAAATTTGGATTGTAGATCGTTTGCCGTTGCCGACCTTTTAAGCCGACCTCGGGGCCCTAGAGTCCAGTGTGTCGAATACCTTTTGGTTAATAAATAACGTGGTATGCATGGAGACTAGGCGTAGGGGTCATTAGTGCTTGCTATCGAGACAAGTGCCCAACTAGTTATGTTATATTACATGGTTAGTAAGAAACATCTTCGGGGAGAATAGTTCAGATTAAGGGTTCCTTTTCATTTGGGGTGGCATGCCCTAAAGTGCATGTCTGAACGCATGTGGAGCGATAAAACATCGGGGGCAGATGGAAGAAATAAGTAAAAAGTCATCTTTTAAATCACCGACCGAATATTCCCTTAAGACGCTAGCTTCGGCTTCACCGGTCTGAAGTACACATCCGGTGACCCGCGGTGGCAATCGCGGAGGTGCTCCTTTACCACCTAGCGAAATCAATGGGAGCGTGGGGGTAGCCACGAGGCGAACAACCCAACTTGGCCAAAACTTAAGTCATATCGATGCATATAATGGCGAGTAAAAGGTACATGTGGAAGCATGACACATGTGTTGAGTATAAAACCCGTATAGTTGAGCTTAATAGAAGAAGCCCCGGGAATAACGAGTCGGGTGTACGTCGTATCGTGCAAAAAATGCAAAATAGTCCCGAAGAGATTTGTAAAAAAATTTAAAAGGATAAAAGCAGAGATACAAGACAGACCGAAGTATAAAAGATTGGGCGGGGAGAGGGGCGAACTCTTAGTCGGCGCTAAGCGTAGAATGTCGCGGGATGAGCTCGTTCCATGGGTTCGGCTCGAGTCGGTTGTCAAGCGCATTTAAATGAAGCGATGCGCTCCTTGGTCGAGTGCTTGATCAATGATGAAGGGCCTTCCCATCTAGGTTTGAGCTTGTCCTTTTTCTTGTCCGTGAGCGTAGAACTAGTTCACCAAGGTATAGGTCTTGGCCCGTGCTTCTACCTTTGATATCTTGAGACTGCTCTTTGGTAAAAATTGGAGCGAGCCTTGCGACATCACGTTCTTCCTCAATGTGTCCAAGCTGTCCTGCCGATCAAGCTCGGCTTCTCTTTCCTCGTACATGCGCTTTTCGAGGTGAGTCATGAATAATGTCGCGAGGCAATCTTGCCTCTGCGCCCGTATCTATAAAAATGGTGTGAATCCGATAGTCGATTAGGCGTTGTCCGCAGCCCCAGTCTGGTCGAGCTCCTCGACCCATTGAGTGTCGATTTAGTGGTGACCTCACTAAATGCAGGTTTAATGCGCTCATTATTAGACCGTTTGCTCTTTCCACTTGACCGTTGGTTTGAGGGTGATAGGCGGCGCATAGTCGAGCTTGATGCCCATATTTTTGCACCATGCCTTGACCTCATCGGCTGTGAAGTTAGTGCCATTATCGGTGATGATGCTATGGGGGACTCCATAACGGTGTACCACTTCTATATAAAGTCTATCACTGGTGGGACTCTGCCGTTTTGGTGGTTTGGCCTCTATCCATTTGGTGAATTTATCCACCCATGACCAGCGGTATTTCTTCTTGTGGGTTCCCCTTTAAGGGGCCCCACCATGTCAAGCCCAGACATGACGGCGGGGTAATGGGTATGGTTTTTGAGGCGGTGGGTGGCATATGGCTCCCGATTAGCGAAGGCGTATGCCACGCATCGGCTGGACCAAGTCTGTGCGTCTGCGCGAGCTGTTGTGTATAAAATCCGATGCGAGCGCCTTTCCTACGGGCCGGGCTGCTGCGTGGTGTCCACCTAGTCGGCATGGATTTCAGCCGGAGGTTTCGCCCTTCTTCTTGGAGATACACTTTGAAGGACTCGGTAGTACTTTTCTTATAAAGTTCTCCCTCATGAACCTTGTAGGCCTTGATCGCGGACTATGCTGTGGGCCTCATTTTGGTCTTGGGGAGCTCCTGCCTAAGTAAGTAGGCGAAAGGTTACATCCATCGGCGATTACGCCATTATGTCGTAGGCGGATTGTATTCGTTGTCTTTGAGTCGCCAATTGGTGCGGCTTTCTCCGGTTTGTCGCTCTGGACTCCTCTTCCCGATGCGGATGGCGAAAGCCGTTCCGGAAGATATTTGGAGGGACAACATCACGTTTATGCACCGATGCATGCGAGAATGTCGGCCGCTTGGTTGTTATCTCGGGCTATGTGATGGAATTCGAGTCCTTCAAACCGGTGACATTTTCGAGGACAGCATTACGATATGCTGCCATTTTGGATCCTTGGCATCAAAGTCTCCATTTATTTGGGATATTGCGAGGTTTGAATCGCGCACCTCTAGTGTTGAATGCCCATGGAGGCCGCCATCAGGAACCATGTAACAAGGCCTCGTGTTAACTGCGTTGTTGGAGTCCGTGTACATTATTTGAAGTACGTCTTGGGCTGTATCTCCGGTGGGGGATGTCGATCTGACCTAACCCCGATCCGACCAACATTTTGGAGCCGTCGAAGTGCATGGTCAATTGGAGTATCGCGTACTCTTTAGGTAGTTAAACTTGATCCATTCAGCGGCGAAATCAGCCAAGACTGCGACTTTATGGCTCGTCGAGGTTTGTAAGTTATGTCGAATGGCAAAGCTCAATGGCCCATTTGCAATCCTGCCCGTTCGTCCACGGTTATTTATAATGTCATTGAGTGGTACTTGAAGCCTTTGTTATCGAACACTCTTGAAAGTAGTCACGAGACTTAGGGATGCCATGAACACCGCATATGCTATCTTTTGATAGTCGCGGTAGTAGGATTCTTGCGGGGGTTAACACGGTGGATCGTAATACACTGGTTTTGAAGAGAATTTATGCCCATACATTGCTCGTTCGATGGCGAGGACGGCGCTCACAACTTGATGTGTTGCGGCGATGTATAACAACATCGGTTACGCCTTGAGTGGGTGCAGCCAGGACTGGTTGTTGCCAATATGGCCTTTATTTCTTGAGTCGGCGGTGGCATCCATCCTCTCGAAAGTGTTAGTGCGCTTATAGGAAGCGATAAAGAAACGCGCCTTCTCTCCTAAGCTGAGATAAAGCGACTTAAGGCTGCCGCGCATCACATTAATTTTGTATTTGCTTGAGGTCCTTTGGGATATCCAAGCTGCGTGAGCTGGGATCTTGGCGGATTAAGCCGATTCCTCTACGGATACAATGAAGCCCGGTGACTTTCCGGCTGGTGCATGGCTTACATTTCTCCAGATTGACAATGTCATATGCTACGAGGTTGTGGAATGTGAGCTTCAAATCGTCTACTAAAGTTTCGGCGTGTTTTGTTTTGTGACTAAATCGATCATGTATCTCATTGTTTTGCCTATCTGGGTAGCCGGACATGTTTGAATCATGCTGTTGATATGTTGCTTGGCATTTTTGAGTCCGAAGGGCATCGTGTTGAAGCGAATGGTCCGTATGGAGTGATGAATGCTTTATTTGCGCTAGTCTGCTTCCGCCATCTTGATTTGATGATAGCGAGTATGCATCCGAGAAGCACTGCGAATGGGTGTCCTGCTGTGGCATCGATAATTTGATCGATCGCGGGGAGGAAAGGGTCCTTTAGGCAAG
Source organism: Aegilops speltoides (assembly GCA_021437245.1). Classification (NCBI taxonomy): domain Eukaryota; kingdom Viridiplantae; phylum Streptophyta; class Magnoliopsida; order Poales; family Poaceae; genus Aegilops; species Aegilops speltoides. The sequence goes on from JAHHZJ010008812.1 coordinate 8,081, forward strand.
CCTTATTGAGGTCTTTGAAGTCGGCAGCGAGCAGCTTGGTGTCCTTCTTTGGTACCATTACCAAATTTGCTAGCCGTCCGGATGTTTGATATCTCGATGAATCCGGCTTCCAATAACAGCTAGCTCTTCTCCCATTGCTTGTCTTTTGGGCTCGGAAAATCGTCGAAGAGCTGTTTGATTGGCTTGAATCCTTTTAGGATGTTTAGGTGCTGTGTTACGACCTGCTGCGAGGATTCGGGCATGTCCGAAGGTGTGCCGAAGATGTCCCGATTTTCCCGAAGGAATTCGCAGCAGTCTTGGCGCCGACTTGAGGTTCAAGCTATGCCCTAATGGAGGCCGTCTTTGTTGGGTCCGTTGGGTGGACACGAAATTTGACTATCTCATCGGCTGGTTTGAAGGAGGTGGACTTGGATCTTTTATCGAGTATCACGTCGTCCACATTTACCGTGGGCGTATGATAAGTTCCTCTGCCGCTAAGGCTTGGATAGTGCCTCGAGGGCTAGTCGCGGTACATCTTATTTTCGGCCGAGTCTTTGTGTTGGGATCAGCGAGTGATTATTCGGCTGGGCCGGGCATTTTGAGCTTCATGTACCCGTAATGGGGTATTGCTTGAAAAATTGTGAATGCCTCTCGTCCTAATATGGCGTGATAGCGCGCTCTTGAGCAGGGCTACACAGCGTGACTTCTTCGGATCTATAATTGTTGGGAGGCGAACACCACATCAGTGTGATTTTTTCCGGTCTGTGCGCTTCCGGCTAGGGATTATTCCTCTGAAGGTTGTCTTGCTTATCTCATCTGACAATCGATTTCCATTTTTCATGAGGTTTCCTCGTAAATGAGGTTTAGTCCGCTCGCCGTCCATGAGGACCTTTGTCGGTCAGCCGTCCACTATGGGACTAAGTACCGATGTCTTAATTTGGGGCTCAATGAGTTCGAGATGTGGGCTCGTCGCTAAGCGGGAAGGTGATAGCTATTAAGGCTCCATGGATTCTTTGTTGCTACTTGGTAGACTTTGGCGAGTTCATGGATTATTCGTTTCGCATATTATTTGATCACTGAAAGTCTCGAACTATTGACACCGTCTTTGGTATTGTTGGAGTGGTTTCGGGCGAAGCTCTTAGCCACTTTTGGCCACTGCCGTAATATCCAACATGCTCGAAGGCTATCGTTGGGATAGCTCCCCGTATTGTGAATTTTACAGGTCCATTGAGCCATCCCTCGATGCAGTTCCGTTTCCCTGCTTTGGTTTTGCTTTTTGATCTTTGCATCGGGGCCTGATGTGAGGCGCCCTTTACATGGTGGGTTTGGGGCGGATTATCCCAAAATTTATTTTCAGTTTTCGGAAACTTTCCGTCGCCTGATACTTCGCACTATGGGCCTTGGATCGGTGAAGCAGCGTAATCTTACAGCGATCGATGGCGTTGATTCCCTTTCTCCGTGCGATTATTGCAAAATATTGAGATTGCGTTCTCCTCTCGGCGGTCCTTTATCATGTCTATCGGGAGGAATCTGGCCCGATAATGATGTCTTTTTTCAGGGCTCTTGCCAAACTAGGGATAAATCGCATATGTATGCAGGCGGGAGGGTGGATAAAATCGGATCCCTGCCCATCTTTGGGCTCAATGGCGAGGACTTCCGATTTGGAAGCTTGATTTCTTTGGGAACAGCCCAGCGAGTCGGAATGGCGCTTGACTTTAAGTTCAATGCTCGATTAGAGTCAATCCTCCGCGGAGAATCCGGCGTGGAGGGTTCGGGGATCCGGACCACAGATTGTATTCAACAATAGCAGCGGGTTGCGAGTTGTTCTTCTACCACTTGATGTGGTGGGTAACACAGAGGAAGTTAATCTCTCGGATCGGTTTTAAGCCCAATCGATTGTGATGCATTGCGACTCCCGAGGCGTCGATCAAGAGCTCGTTAACGAGCGAGCTCGATTGGATCTAAGCTGATTGCAACTTTAGGGCTGACTTCGAAGATTGCTTCGGACGACTTGAGAAGTCATTGCGAAGCGGCGACGGTCAGACGGCGGTCATAAGGAAACCGCCGAGCGGATTATGCGACCGGCGGCAGGGCCCTCGGTGAGAACCGCGTCTTTGAAGGCGGGTGAAAGCATCCGCTCTATCGTGCGGCGACAGAGGAACTCTCAATGAAGCACCAATGTCGATGTCAAAACCGGCGGATCTCGGGTGGGGGTCCCGAAGCGTCGTCTAGGCGGATGGTAACAGGAGACAAGGGACACAATGTTTTTACCCGAGGTTGAGCCCTCTCGATGGAGGTAATACCCTACGTCTGCTTGATTAATATTGATGATATGGGTAGTACAAGAGTAGATCTACCACGAGATCAATGAGGCTAAACCCTAGAAGCTAGCCTATGGTATGATTGTTGAGATGTAATGTTGTGTCCCTCTGGACTCTGACCCTCCGGTTTATATAGACACAGGAGGCTAGGGATTCAGAGTCGGTTACAATGGTAGGAGATCTACATATCCGTATTGCCAAGCTTGCCTTCCACGCCAATAAAGTACCTTCGGACCACGCCGGGTCTTCAATCTTCTATCTTCGTGATGCAGAGTCCGGGGATATTGATAGTCCGGTTGTCCAGGACACCCCTAGTCAGGACTCCCTCAATGGGCCCTATCTGTTTTGGCTGATCTCGAAGACTTGGGAGAAGATGTACCACGATGAGGAGTTCCTTGCTCTGTTGGATTCGCCATGAGCCCATCTGTCGCGCATCAAATCCAGCTGGGCCAACACCGCTA
>JAHHZJ010008813.1:0-14753 GCA_021437245.1 Aegilops speltoides
TCGGCTCGGGCTAATGGCGAAGCGGATCCATGTCGCGACCACCAAAGGCCTTTGGTGGCGAGCTAGATCATGCCCATTATCCGCGATTCGGCCTTTCGGCTATGGGTCGAGTCCGTCAAAGATTAAGTCTCCGCGGACATCGGCCGTGAAGTTTAAACTTCAAATCTGACTGACAGCGAGGCGTAGCTTCGATCTGCTCGGATGGCCAAGTGAAATGCCCCGATGATCAAATCCATGGGATCTGAAGATCTGTCAGGGAGAAAAGTCTCACCACAGACAGCGTTGTTGGTCGAAGATGCCATCAAGCCTATCGGTGGCGACACAAAGGAACTCTCAATGAAAGCACCAATGTCGATTGTCAAAACGGCGGATCTCGGGTAGGGGTCGAGCGTGCGTCTAGGCGGATGGTAACAAGGGCGAGGACACGATGTTTTACCCGAGTTGGGCCCTCTTGATGGAGGTAAAACCCTCGTCCTGCTTGATTAATATTGATGATATGGGTAGTACAAGAGTGGATCTACCACGAGATCAAGGAGGCTAAACCTAGAAGCTAGCCTATGGTATGATTGTTGTAATGTATGTTGTCCTCGGACTAAAGCCCTCCGGTTTATATAGACAGGAGGAGGCTAGGAATTACAGTCGGTTACAATGGTAGGATATCTACATATCCGTATTGCCAAGCTTGCCTTCCACGCCAAGGAAAGTCCCATCCGGACACGGGGCCGGAGTCTTCAATCTTGTATCTTCGTAGTCTTGGAGTCAGGAGGATATTGATAGTCCGGTGTCCAGGACACCCCCTAGTCAGGACTCCTCAACCGCCTTAACCTGCTCCACAGAACATAACATCCTCACTGACTCCTCGGGCCAGGCCGAGGCCTACTCAGTGCCACCAAGAGGTTGTACACTCATCGCATCGCCGCACCTTCTCCTTAACTTCGACCTCCCGGCAAGCAGTGCTCCATCCGCACCCCCATGGGCGGCTACCTTGGCGGTGCTGCAGGCGACATCTCCATGGCGGCTCTCCCCAGTCTTGAGGCCCCTTTGGCGGCCAGCCATACCAGCCCGGATCTGCTGCTGCTGCTCCGGCTCTCGCTTGCTCGCTCGCCCTACTGCTGCTTCTTTGCTCGCTCTCGCTTCGATCGCTTGCTCGCCCAGTTCTTGCTCTTGCTCTCCCCTCCCTCATCTTTCTGCTCTTCTCCGATTAAGCCACACTTGATCATTGAATCAACTTTTGGGTCGATCGATTTTGATCAGTTGGAGGGGCTCATGGGAGTTAAGGAAGAACCACCATGGCGGGGCGAGGCTGCCGAAAGTACCCACTATCTATCTTAGGGTTCGAGGGTGGGGCGGGGGCCTAGAGGGCTGGCAGGCGTGATGGCGAGATTGTTCGAGGCAAAGGCGGCTGGGGCAGCCGGTTGACCCGGTGGTGGCTGGCGGCTCGAAGTCTGAGTTGAAGATGAGCTGCAGGCAAGTGCCTCTCTGCTACCATTGCGTTCGATTTCGGCGGTAGCATTCAGATTCCTGATTAATTTCAGTTTGATAATTCTGAGTCAGCGGTTTTACCTCATCTGTTGTAGTCGGTGGTTTTGGTGATGTTAATTTTACATCCATTTTACATCATCTATTGGAGATGCTATTAGAATCCCACTTGAGATTGGCGATGTACGTCTTGTGCTACTTCAACCTCGGCGTCTTCACGGCTCACCGAACTGCTCCAACGACGAGCGATCCATCTGTGAGCGGTGCCACGGATCACGTCTGATTTCTCGAGATCTTCCTCCACACCTCAGGCACCACCTCTGCCTCAAGCTGCTTGTGACACGAAGCTATGGCAAAGAGGTTGTACACTTGTTGCATCACTTATTACTATACATTCACGTCGATCCATTAGGGCTATTTTGGTTCAGCAGGCGTCGATCCTTTGGTCGTTACCATCACTCTAAATTTCTGCATGCTCTCCTTACATAATCTCACCATATTTTTTTCATATGCATGTCGGATATTGTACAGATCATCTTGAACATGTAGAAAAAAGAAAGAGTTTTCTTGGCAGCAATACAATGTCATCAGACATCGCTCCATGGTGGGTTCAATGGCAAACCCTCCACCCCTCTCAGTTGTAATCGAGAGGAAGATATCTACATTACGGCGTATTCGGGCCTGCTGACCACTCCTATTTACCCCCAAGGTGTTTGCTCTACCTTAGCATGATGATGTTAGTCATATCATGCATATGTTGCCTTGCAGATGCCTACTTTTGACATCATATATGTCATCACCTTGGTTTAGACATGTTACGTAATGCCACTGTTTTTAGTTTCTATATCATATATAGAATTATGTAGTCTCATGTCTTTTAGCCAGCCATAATATATGTGAAATGTGCAATGCCATCTGTTTAACCGGGCATCATATATTTGAATGATATCTTGCCCATCCTTTTCTTCATTACATTTCCATTTATCGACAATGTTTGTACATTAAACTACTCTTCTGTGAATCAGCCATTTGGGTGGGAGATGGAAAAATCTGGAGTGAAAACAAGGCCTTGAGCGAGCGAGTGCTACTGTCAAAGCAGATCTCTTGTTGGGTCGATAGCTCCTCGAGATGGATTGAGAGGAGATGACCGGTCATACCCCCCAGAGGTGTATGCTCTAACTTGCAGTTATCTTGCTCATATCATGCATACGGTATCTTGCATTGCATAGTTTAGACATCATATACACAATATTCAACACCATGTTCTTAGTTCAGACATCATATCGAATGCCCTCTGTTTAGCATATAAATCCCATATGTGAATTAAATGATGCAATCCTGGTTACTTAGATAACATGTAGGTGAATTATGTCATGCGATCCTATTTAGTTATTCATCATATCTTTGAATTATGTTATGCTATGCTATCCGGTTTAGATAGACATCATATATTTGAAATTATGTCATGCTATCCGTTTAGTTAAACAATATACATGTCAACTATTTCATGCCCTCTTTTTCCACACTATCTATTGCATCTATCTCTCATACAATATGTACATTCAACTATGTTTTTGTTTATCATCCATTTGAATTGGGCTGGTGATGCGGTATCTAGCGGAATAAAACACGGTCTTCAAATAAAAGCAGTGCTACCTCTTGGTGGAATAGCACGGTTGTACATGCACAGAACCAGCCCTACCACATAACCCAAACTCTCATGATTGTACCCCTCTGCGATGGACGGAGAACCAACTTCACCCAATCTAACCCCAACCCCAGTAGATAGTAACCCAGTTCTGTTGACACAACACCATCTCCACCGAGCTCCCAAACAACGGCGAGTTAGTAAGGCAGCTCCGGTGCCCAAAGGCGATACTATCACAATGAACCCCAACTCCACGGTTAAATGCGCCTATTCTGTGGAGGAAGCACAACCAGCGATCATAGTTTAGCATCTATCGCATTTGATGTTGTTAAATCGTATGTGTGTATCTTCCCATCTTGGAAATATTATCTTTGAAGATGAAGGACAATGCCCGATTGCAGGTGTTTGTCCGGGAGTTATGTGTAAGTAATGTTATTCATGGCAATTACTTTGCTTCGTCCCATACATCCTACCTCCATGATGGTTATAATACGACAAATTTTCCCATTTTTCTCTATAGAAGGACCGATTTGAAACTCGGGATGAGGTAAACTGTGCTAATACCTCTGCTATCTTCAAGAATGCTTGGTGGCGATATCGGAATTATCGATGAAAGCGTACTTCACCGGCAAAGAAACTCATCAAATTCCCTTACGTTCTTACGAGACACATTCTTTGGGCGATGGTTGGGAGCTTGTTACATCTTGGTCCCGAACCAAGATTGTGGTAAGGTCTATGAGCTCATTTTCTATTTTAAGTATTTTATTCTTGCGTCTTCTTGTACTCTGTTCATGTAGAACAAGTGCCTAAACCGAAGAACAAGCTGTTCTAATTTAAGATTCCATTGCTATCATAGTTCAAAAAGCGCTAGGCACTAATTGTGCGTTTGCCACGCCTTACGCTTCTTGACCAAAGCACATGCTTATCTTGTGATTATGCCTGATTATGCGTAGTTATCATAATGCATTTTGCTAACGCCTAGAGCCTAAGCGGCGCTTAAGCGCTTAACAGGCGCACCTTTTTAACTATGATTGCTTTGCTCTTGTATCACTTGTATTCTTGATACAAACTTATTTTTAAATTGAAGGATCAATCGAAACTCAATGGCACAGTGAGGTATGTTCACGCATGTTTCTTTAACAGGTTTGCTCTTATCAATAGCTCTGTTGATTTTAATTTCAATTGTGTATACATTTGACTTTCATATCATGCACATTACTAGCATCTGTGAGCCAATAGTGTTGTTTTACATGTAGACCCGTGGTACCGTCTCGAAACTTTGTTGTGCCGTGTAGTTTCCCGCTTTGTATTCTCTCCTTCTTTGCTTTGTCTTGAACTGATATGATTTGAACCGTGTCTCTATTTTGAGTTGGCAAGACAATCACATTGACCATAGGACATAGATATATGTTTGTTTGATGCTTTTATTATGTACTAGTACTTGGCAATAGAAGACTTGGTAGTTTAATCCTGTCCACCTTACTAATGAACTGGTTCACGAAATGAGTTTCATATACTAGTACATGCTAAACTTGTTATGTATGCCTTGTTTCTTCTTTTAGAATCTTGTGAGAATATTGGGGAAGGGTGCCTTATTAAGCAATGATAAAGGAAGTAATCTGAGATAAGGTTCAGGATAGTGTCACATCCTTGTTGGTCTCAATAGCTGATAAAACAGCTAAGGAAGACTATCTTGAAGACAGAGACAACCCCAAAGTCTGTCTTGGTTTAGTGTTAGAGTTACTAGCCACTACCGCATGCACAAGCTATTCAAACTCCTTTATGCGAATCAGTTCGGTTTCTTGAGTCTCAACTACAAAAGCTGAAAGACATCGATCAGTTGTCTTTGCGACAAAGCGGAAGGGCTGCGAAGTCCTGGAGCATTCGGATGCATACTTTACAGTTGCAACGACAAGCGTTGGAGGATTTTAGCGCTAAGCAGGACAAAGCTAATCAGCTTGCTAAGCTTATTGCCCGACATGGTGGATACCGGATAACGTTTCTTGAGCTCTTGAAGTTGTTTCAGATTATGCTCTTGTTTTCTTTGCGTTTATTTACCTTTGGTGGCCAATTTTGGCGGCCAAGTGTATGTAATATGCTACTTTGTTCCCTATATTTGCCTTGGTGGCGAACTTTGATGCCCGATGGATGTAATATGTGTAATAAGCGGTAATAGGCTAGCCTTAATTGCTTGCTTATTTATTTCCTTATTGTCTTGTTTAGTTGTTTGCTTGTAGTCACTGCGGTTCTTTTTACATGTTTTTCTAGTGGCCACAATAGCCTATTTTTTGTAACTAGGCCAAAATAATCATGGCAACACGCAATTTGTTGTAACCATGGGCCTCTGCGGTAGTATGATCCATAGACCTTCGTTGGCCATAGGACCATTGGCCTTCTATAAGGGCCATAGGATCCATCGACCTTCTATCTGGGTCTTAGGGATCAATGGGCCTTCTACGGTACGTGGGGTCCATGGGCCTTCTATGGGCCGTACTATACATGGGCCTCATCTGGCGTAGGATCCATGGGCCTTCTACGAGCGTATCATCATTTAGCCAATCATGGGCGTACTATTACGTGGACCATAACGGATTAGATTAATAGGCCATGTTGATAACTCTATGAAAACAGCCCAGCAGGTTTTTGACAAAAGACCCAGCGTATTAACGATCCATAAGCAGGCTAACTATAACGATGGGCTAAATTTGGCCCTAGCGAAAATAGCGATGTGGCCGTATGTAACGAATGCAAATGAGCCCAGAATCAATGGGCCTGAGAAGGTGAAAGATAACTTGGGCTGAAGCGAGCCAATGGAATAACGGGCGCTAATGGGTATAAAGTGATACCTTTGTTCATTACGGGCGGTTTCACCAATTCGTTAATGGGCCAGAGTTACAAAGGTCCTCATATGGGCGAAAGAAGTCATGGGCCACACATGGTAGGAAGTTAAGCAGGCTGAATCATATTGGATGGCCGGATGATGCTCTTGGGCCTAATGGGATAAGGCGTGCGGGCCTGGGTTGCGAGCTATAAATGGGCTATATCACGAACATGCAGTTAATAGGCTTTAGTGGGCGACGCCACCTTTTGACCAAGTCAAGCGGGCGGCCTTTTCACAGAATGGGCCTCTATTGGGCGTGCCACGTGTCGCGCCGTATCATAGGCTCCTTTGGTCCAATGGCGGATGACATCTATCCCAGCGGTGGCCGAAACACGTGTTTCCTCCAGCCAATGATGATTGCACCGTGGAAAATCCCCATTGATACGGGTTGTTAACGGGTTATCGGATCAAAACCCGACCCGATAAGCTTAACGGTGTTCGTTACGATGGATGCCATGTGTCGGTCACCCTTGACGAAAGCAGTTCTGTGACGCGTGATTTATCGTCATTGAAGTGGACACTTCCGTGATGATAATTTTGGTAATGTTATGGAACACTTCTACGACGGCACAGGTATGACTATCTTGATTCTATCATAAATTTGTCATGGATGTACATGCATGACAAAAAACGCGACCTACTGTGACAAACACGTATCATCACGGAACTATATTTTTTGTAGTGTTGGTGGAAGATCATATGTTCCGATCCTTTATGCATATTATTACTCCTCTGATTATGAACATGAATATGCTTTGTGAGTAGTTATGTTTGTTCCTGAGGACATGGGTGAAGTCTTGCTATTAGTAGTCATGTGAATTTGGTCTTCATTCGATATTTTTATGAGATGTATGTTGTCTTTCCTCTAGTGGTGTTATGTGAACGTCGACTACATGACACTTCACCATTATTTGGGCCTAGAGGAAGGCATAGGGAAGTAATAAGTAGATGATGGGTTGCTAGAGTGACAGAAGCTTAAACCCTAGTTTACGCGTTGCTTCATTAGGGGTTGATATGGACCCATATGTTTAATGTTGTGGTTAGGTTTACCTTTATACTCCCTTTTGTAGTTGCGGATGCTTGCAATAGGGGTTAATCATAAGTGGGATACTTGTCCAAGTTAGGGCAGTACCCAAGTGCCGGTCCACCCACATATCAAATTATCAAAGTACCCGAGCGAATCTTCGAGCGTGATGAAAACTAAGCAGCGATAATTCCCAATGTGTCCTCGGGAGCTCCTTCTTCATTATTAGAATTTGTCCAAGCTTATCCTTTGCTACATAAAGGATTGGGCCACCTTGCTGCACTTTATTTACTTTATTTACTTTTTGCTCGTTACTATTTATCTTATCACAAAACTATCTATCACCTACTATTTCAGTGCTTGCAAACAAAACCTTACTGAAAACCGTTTATCATTTCCTTCTGCTCCTCATTGGGTTCGACACTCTTACTTATCGAAAGGACTATGATAGATCCCATATACTTGTGGGTCATCACAAATCAAAGTGAAAATAAGGAATATGCAGTTTATGTAAACAGAAAAGTAAGGTGTGCATTGATCACTTACAGGAGGAGGTGGGTTAAGAGCGCAAAACGGGTTCAACCCTGTTTTACTGCAGCTCTCTAAGGATTCCCCAAGTAGGATCTTGGTCATATTATTGATGCCTTTGTCATCCAAACACATTGAGCTATGGCGTAATGGATCCTCGGTGTCACCGGTGTATGTGCACATTAAACCGGGTCGGCGGCTTAGGGGTATAATCCTCCATGCGACCCAATAGCGGACTAGGTCAACGCTAGTCAATCCATTGGCAAGCAAAGCCCTTATCTTTGAAAAATTGGCTCTGTACTTGGCCCGTTCAGCAGTTGTGAGCTGGCCTGAATGGGGATGCACGGGGCTAAGCCAGTCCTCACGGAAACCTGGCAGAGGGTTCTCATCAGATGGAGAAGTATCTTGGTAGTAAAACCAAGTTTGGTTCCAGTCTTTGGGATGACTGGGAAGTTTGGCTATACGGAAAACTACATCTCTCTTCCATGCTGAATAGAGATCCCACCAAGTTATAGGCTGGGTCCATCTGTGAACTCATTTTGGCGGTTCAAATAAAAATACTCTCTAAAGAGGTCAATGCTGGGTTCTTCTTGAAGGTATACTTCGCAAAAAACTTGGAAGTTGCATATATTAGACACGGAATTGGGTCCGATGCCTTGATGATGGAGCTGAAAGAAATGCAACACATCACGGAAGAATTTTGACCTAGGCGGGGAGAAGCCCCGTTTTATATGATCAGTAAATACTATGACCTCATTATCCTTGGGCTGAGGTCTGACTACACCCAGTTTTGGGGCCCGCCAGTGGATGATCTCTTTGGCAGCCATGATACCAGTCTCAACATATTCCGTAAGCATTTGCTCTGTTACAATGGAGGGAACCTAGTTGTAGGAAGTGATGGTATTAGTCATTTTTGGCCTAAAAAGAAAATAACGACAAATGATAAGCCGCCCAATTAATATAAAAATTGTTATGAAGAGTTAAAGGTATGTTTAAGCCGGCAAGGTGTGGCCAGGTCTTGATAGCATTGATGAATGTTGGCGGTTTAAAAAGATTCAGATTTAAGCCGGTGCACATCTAGCGGGCTATGGATTGCTACATAAGCCACCATGGAGGGCTAATGGTGTCTGGCGGGTTGTGGTCTATCTCATAAAGTTGCCCGTACAATTGCAGTTCACAAATAGTTATGAGCTTATGAGTAAAAGTTTTTCTAAGTGCTGAAAAAATAGGTTTTATAGATCAGCTCTATTGCTTTGGATCTACGGCAGTTCAGAAAAGGAAAATAAATGGTAAATCTAAAGCTATGGCGGTAGAAGAGCTCATGTGTTCAGATGGATCTTATACAGAAAAAAGTATCTACTGTGATTGAAAAGGGAAGGTAAACTGATACCGTGCGACCCCAATATCATAGTCCTATCAAACTATGACAATCTAGAGGAGGAAGATGAAGAACAGCGAAGAACTCTGACGAACTAGGCAAACCCTAATGGAGATCTGACACAAGGGAGTCGGAGTACTTACTTATGCTGTTGAACAACGGAGGAGCGCGACGATCTCTGGACGCGTTCAGGGTTGTGCAGCAGCCGGAATTGATGATGTTGGAGACGGTGGTGGCGGAGCTCGGGCGGTGTTACAGCGGCTTGAGAAGGAAGAGGAAGACACGAGGGTAGGGTGGCAAGTGGAAAAGAGGACCCCCTGCCCCTATTTATAAGGGAATGGATAGATGGCATGTGCGGAAATTGAGGAGACCAAAAAATGATTATCAGGCTATGTGGACGCCTCAATTTTTGGGAGATCCATTAAGAAAAAGATCTGTTGAAGATATCCTGGGCCTTGTGTGAAATTAATGCAAGATGACATCATGGCGGGTTAACACAATTATGAGATGTGACATCATGACGGGTTATAATGAATTGGTAAGGAATCAGTGATGGGAGATTCTATTAAGACAAGTGATGAAGATTGATGTGGACAAGTTCAAATCAACCTGGGGCCTAATGTTGGGGATATAACTACTGGGTATGACCTGCCCAGGAGGGGCCGGGTCACGCTATGGGCGACTTAAGATGAAGAAGCCTAAGAAGATATGAAGATGGCGGTTCATAAAGCAAGCTTATTGAAGGCCCAAGACCCAGAGGTGACTTGAGGCCCAAAGGGATGAGCCGCCATATGTTTAACTTGTTCTATAAGGCAAGTGTTGTTAGAAACCAAGCCGGTCATGTTGTGTGAGCCGGCCGAGACTCTGTAAGCCACCAGGCCTCAACCTGTGTATATAAAGGTCAGATCCGGCGGCGGGTTAACTCAAGAAAGAACATATCGAGAACTAGATCAAGCGTATTTGCTCCCTGGTAATCGATACCCAAGCAATACAACCTAAGCAGGAGTAGGCTTTTACCTCGTTGAGAGGGGCCGAACCTGGGTAAAAACTCTCTGTGTCCTTTGTCCCGCTTAACCCCTTTAAGCTAACCTAGCTACGAAGGCTCCACACCTAAGTCCTTTTGCTAGGGCATCTGCCGTGTTAAATCCACGGCATTTATCATGATATAAAGAAACATAAAATAACAACTTTATTATTTCCTCTAGGGCATATTTCCTTCAACCCAGTCACTGTCGGTGTGACCGAGTGGAACGACTCGGTGGCACTGAGATGCAAAACTGCAAACAGTTGCTGCAACTCGGTGTGACCGAATTGTTCAAATCGTTTGCACCGAGATTGAAAATCTAGATCAACTTAATGAGTTCGGTGAGACCGACTGGGAGTGAGTTGGTCTGTCCGAAATGCATTAAGAGATTTTGGAAGTTAAGAATTTGAGGATCGGTGTCTCCGATTGCACCTCACCCAGAGGGCCCGAATTCGACTTGTTCAACCTTTGTGATGTAGCATGAGTAGAGTTTGAGACGAGAAAAGCATAGATAGCTAGAGGGAGTACTTAGTCATTCTTGTCCATCCATTTGGCAAAAAGAAAAACCAAACAATCAAAGCAACAAATGTATGTCCTCGAATAGAGAAAATTATGCAACCAACATGCTCACACAATAAGATGGCAAATAAAAGATGTGGCGAGCATGCACAAACACTCTAGCATCTATCAAGCAATTGGCAATGACTAGGTCATCTACATATGAGTACATTGACTTAGGAGTCAAATGAGAACTTTTGATCATAGGTCATACTCATCGTTTAAGCACAAGTGGGGTTACCACTTTTACATAAAGCATTGTTGTGTTCACACCATTAGAGTTGCTTTAGCTCATTTCTTAGAGCAAAGCACCCCCTAGATGTGATATCCCCCCTTAGAGGTTTTGTCGATGAAGATTTCATGTAGGTGTTGATGATGTGGATGCCCAATGTTGATGTAGATCATTTTGGAGCAATCCCTTGGAGTGAGTTGCACTTTCAATACCTACACGGGTTAGTCCCAGAAGGAACACTACTGCAGGATGCCGCTAACGTGACACTACGACCAGAGACCCTTCGAGAAACTATGTGTGATGCAATAATCGCAAACGATGGTGTCAGAGAACCGTCAAAAATGCCTAAAATGGTTGCGATGAAAGATGCATCAAACACGGTTCAGATTTTAGTTGCTGTCGGATATCGGGTTTCGGCAAAACCCTTAAGGTTCGAACTCTGGGGTGCGCACAAAGATCTTCTCCCTACCAAAACACGCCCACAACCTCGCCGCGATTCTAAGCTAGCACGATGAACAACACAAGAGACACAAGATTTATACAAGTTTGGGCCACCGTTGTGGTGTAAGACCCTACTCCTGTGCGTGGTATGGTGGATTGCCTCTTGGGCTGATGATGAACAGTACAGAGGAAGATCAGCCTCGCGAGGAGAGGTGTTCCTGTGGTGGTGGGTGTTGTACTTGGGAAGGATTCGATCGGGTCTGATGAGATGCCCCTCTACTATGGTGGCTATCTCTATTTATAGAGGCCCTGGTCCTCTTCCCAAATATTGAGCAGGAAGGGAGCCAACAACAGCCTTCTTGTAAGGGGGCAGCTAGTACAATTTATACTAACTAAAGGTGGTCTTTGACTGCCAAAGGCACTGGTGATGACGCCGTCTTGGGCTCCATCGTGACCTCTGTCCTCCTGCTCTGCTGGTCTTGGTCTCGTTGCACTGACATGGAAACCTTTGCCTGATGCCTCGGTACTCCGCGCCTGCGCTTGCCCCCTTTGCACCAAGAGAAGCGAGGACCTTGCGAGCTAAGCGCCTGCACTGCACCCTTTGGTCTTCATTGTCATGGCTTGCTTCATGAGCACCTCGCGAGGTACCCCTTGCCTTGATCTCTCTGCCTCCTCACGAGCCTACATGGTGAGGCCGCCCCTGAGGAGGCCTTGTGTAATCCGCCCTATGAGGCTTGGCCCCTCGTGAGGGTCTTGAACTTGGGTTGATGAAGACGGGCGTCTTGGGCCCTTCTTGAGCCACGCTGCAGGGCATAGCGAGCAAGTCTAGGGACCCCGTTCCCAAAACGCCCGGCAGTAGCCCGGGCCCAAAGCGCCTTCGGACAACAGCGGCGAAGCAAAAGGGCAAGTGTGGGCGCCCTTGAGCCCAACAGCATCTTGACGCTTGAGTCGGCGCATGGCGATTGATTGGACGTGGGCGTCTCCGCTTCCCCATGTTGCCTCGGCAGCTGCCCGTTTTTACGAGTCCCTGCTGCACGCAAAAAGAGTCATCACTACCTACGATCATGGAGGCCAACGGTTGGCCTCCTTTGGGCTATAAATGGGGAGGGGCGAAAGCCCCCGTTGCACATCTCCTCTCGCTCCGCCTGCTTCTTCTTCCTCCTCGCTCCGGTTGCTTGCCGCATCCCATGGCGCCCATGAAGAGGTTCTCGGCCGCGGAAAAAGGGAAGGCTCGCCAGGAAGGACCTGGCTCTCTTCCACCCAAGTGTGGCCGCGGGCGTCCCTGCAAGCGTCCCGCGACTCCCATCGCGGCTCCTCGTGGTCGCGGTGGTGGCCCTTCGCGCAGTGGTGGCCGCCCATATCGAGGCAGCCTAGTCGATGAAGGAAGGCGCATCGTGGCTGCGCGGCCTCCCCAACCATGCTTCCATTCGGCGAAGGTGCTGTCGGCATTTGTTGTGTGGTCGGACAACCCGGCTGGCAACTGGCTCTAGCTCCCTCGCTTCTTTGCCAGCGAACTGCTGGCCGCTGCCCCCGGTGGGCTCTGGCTGCAGGCGGGCAGCTGCTGCAGCAGGGTCTCCTGGGTCGCGATGGAGATCTCCGTTGCCGGGAACATGGCCCTGGCTCGAGGATGGCAGACGTTTGCCCGCGCACGTGGCCTGGGAAGATGGTGTACCCACCACTTCAAGTACGACGGTGATGCGACCCTCTATGTGAGGGTGGTCGGAGAAGATGGCCGCCATGTTGGGTCTTTGCCACGAAGGCGATAAGCGGACAGCGAGGTGCTTGGCCTTGGCGGCTGCCGCGGCGAAGGCGGCGAACCGCTCTGGCGGACCGCGGCTTCGCTGAGTTTGGCGGCTCTTCCCGGTGTCGGCTCCTCCGGCGGTGGCGTGATCAGCCACCCGCTGCCGCCGCTGCCGAGGCGGTGGCGGGTAAATCCGTCGCCGTGCCCGGTGAAGCGGCGAGTCGGCGGTCTCGCGAGATGATCACGAGATCCTCTCGCGGTATCGCCAAAAGCGTAGCGCCAGATTTTATTTTGTTTTTCTCCTTTTCCTGCATTGAGAGAGAGAAGTATGGAGCCCCATGGGGGCGTGCAACAGACCATGATCCCATAATTATCGTGCTACATTCATTGTCCCTGTGCTGTGTTATGGTGTCGTTGTTATGTGCCCGCGCGTAGGAACAACTTACCTCGCGACGTTTGCGATAGCCAGCCTCATGCGAGTGCTGCTTGAGTCTCATGGTAAGCCTTAAGGGCTACAAAAAATCAGTTGGGAGAATCATTTCCGAACCTTAGTCGCGTGGGTTGTCGGCCATGGACTGGTGCTTTGTGTCGCGATGCCCGAGGAGCATGGACTGGGAGGGGTCCTCCTGCTGTGAATCTTGAATGATGGAGCCTCGCGAAAATCAGGCGAGAAAGGGCTCACGAGGGCGCCCGCGCAGCCTCCTCGCGAGGCTTGCGATAAGGAAAGCGAGCCAGACAAAAGCTAAAAACGGAGAATAGGGGCAGAAGACAGCAAACATCACTAGAAGCAACTTCAATAAATGTTCAAACAGGAGAGAACAAGCCAACTGCAGAAAGCAAATGAAAAGTCGCGACCGGCACCTAGTCTAGTCTTTGACGTCTTCTCACCTGTGCGAGCTAAGTGCTGCCAGCTGCGTGTGGGCGGGCCCCGAGCCCGAGGCGGCACTCGGAGAACTCCAGGCGTGTACAGCCCCAACTCATTGTGCGTGAGAGTGTCACGGTGGCCGAGCCTCCGCGAGGCACGGGCATTCCTCCTGAGCCTTTGGGCCTTTCTTTGGGCGTGAGCTTCACATGCACGGGCCTTCTTCATAGGCCTTGGGCCTTTTTCAAGGGTAGAACTTCGGAGGTCTTGAATGTTCAAGCGTTTGGGATGGGCACCCCTTCACTGAGTCTCCAGTCTTGTGGCGCTTGGGGCACAGAAACATGGACAACCTTGAACGGGCCCTCCCACATGGGCGAGAGCTTATGCAGCCTTTCCCTAGAGAGCCCCCGTCTGAGTATGAGGTCACCTACCTCGAGGTCTGGGCGGATGTTGCGGCAATGATCACGCCCACAGTAGCCTACTAGTATCTTCTGCTTGTGGTCTTGACTTCTCGATGGCGCTCCTCCCCCAGCACGAGATCCATCCCCCGCATGGTGTCCTGTTGCACTTCATCAAATGCTAGGACCCGCTGTCGGTGTACTAAAGTAGGGGTACCTTAGTACCCGAACTTGTCTGCAATGGTTTGACACCCGTGGCAAGGCTGAGCGAGGCGTCCATAAGATCCTCCGTCATTTCCACTTCTTGCCATTCAAGAACAAAGTGTCAACCAAGCGAGACAAGGCCCGGCAAGAGGAGCTTGCGGGAAGCTTCTGACCCGACAGAGGAGCTTGCCGAAGGCATGACAAAGGCGCTTCGAGGAAGACTTGCCTATGACGCCTTGGCGTCAGACAAGGCCGGCGACGACAAGCTTGCGGCGACAGAAAGAAGAAGCGTGGCGTAACGCTGCTTGCGGCCAGGCTGCCACCCTGCACCCAAGCTCCGGCATCCAAGGCGTGT
>JAHHZJ010008814.1:0-16432 GCA_021437245.1 Aegilops speltoides
CAGGGTCTCCGACCCAACATTGAAACATACAAATCAAAGCACAAGCGGAAGCTAACATATGCGATGCGAGACATCTACAAATGAAAAAGGCTTAGGCGACTATCTACCGAGATCTGCCGAGGCACAAGATCGTAGCTGAGGTAACAAGCTAGCATTAAAGTCGCAGCGGAACTACTAGCGAGACAAAGTCTCTCACAAAAAACATAAAATAGGCAAGCGTGAGTACAAATGTACCCTGCAAGACTTACATCAGAACTAACTACATATGCATCATTATCAAAAGGGGGTGGTGAGTTTAACGGCTGACAAGCCAGCTTTGACTCGGTGGCTATCCTAAACTACTAGCTGCAAGTAACTCTTTTGAGGTGGCGCTGCAAGTCCACATATTCACCATATCAATACACCACTATGGATCCGCTCCGGTCTCCCTCACGAGCATGCATCCATAGTACTCACACTATCTTCGTGTTTTAGAGTATCCACTTTCACTTGTCTATGAACTGTTATATGAGCAACCAGAAGTCCTTTACAGCGGACACGGCTATTGAATAGATGATGTTAACCTGAGGGGTGTACTTCTTCACCTGCGCTCTCACCACTTACACGCCGTTTACCGACATGTACTCGGCAACCTTCAGCGGAAGCCCAGCGTGGGTGTCGGCACGACCTACCTAAACACTCAAGTCCCTAGTCCGGGTTTATACGCCTATTTGGGTTCCATCTATGAGGAGTTAGGCCGATTTCGCTCACAGCCCCAAGCGATGTGAGCAGGGTTCCGTGACACCAAGCAGGCGCCGGTTTACCCGCCACGTGCCTACTCGCATCACAGCCCACCCCTACGGTCATTGCTGCCCGGCCTCCATACTACAAACACGAAACTACTTGCAACTCTGAGACGGAGGACAAGGGTGATTAAGCCGGAGGTCCATTGGTTTCGGCCCCAATCGTGGTAGTAGCTGAATCATGGATCACAAACAGAACTAGGTTCTGAGGGCGGCTGCAATGAGACAACCCACCATGTACTCCTACATGGCCTCTCACACTTCCTTTACAAAATCATGTTCACACACTTAGCTCACACACGATGGGACATGTTCACACACCTCGATTCATCCTCGATGAATCGGACCGACTTCAACTCTAAGCAATAGCGAGGCATGACAAACAAGCATGAATGAGTAGGCTGGCCCAGGCTCAAACAACTCCTACTCATGCTAGTGGGTTTCATCTAATTCTTGTGGCAATGATAGGTCATCACGAGAGGATAAAGGGTTCAACTACATGACAAATAGCAGTTGAATCGTTGTTGTCCTAATGCAGTAAAATAGAGCAGGAGCGAGAGAGTAGGATTGTATCGGAATGAACAAGGGGGTTTTGCTTGCCTGGCACTTCTGAAGATAATGTAGTTCTTCATTAGTGTCATCGATCTCATCGTCGGAACCACGTCTATCGAGAGGGGACAATTACCGGCAACATAGAAGGAAACACAATCAATGCAATGCACAATATGATGCATGATCATGACATGGCAATATGCTGTGATTTGAGCTAATGCAACTAGCAACAGATTAAATGGAGTTGGTTTGAATACAAGATTCAAATTCAAACTCCATATATGATTATTTAAATGCCATTTATTTGTTTTGTCCAAAACAGAGGACAAACATTGTTCAAACATGCATGAAAATGGTACAGATGGATTCCTTGAATTTTTACGATAATTTTCATATATAATTTATTTGATTTGGAGCTATGGTTGATTTTATATGAATTTTAGAAGTTTGAACTAAATTAGGAATTTCTGAATATTTTAAATCGAGAAAATGGTTAATTGCGTCGGCATTTCGTCATCTTGACCTCGGCAGGTCAGCAGATCGGGTCGAGTCAAACTGGCGTGTGGGGTCCTGCGTCGGTGGTAACTTGACTAACCTAACAATGGGTTAAATTACTACTAACTAAAATGTTAGTTGGGTTAATTAGACTTAATTAAGAAAAACTAATCTAGGTTAGGCTGGGGCCTGGGCCCTTGTCAGCGACCAGGGAGGTCGAGGCTGAGGTCAAGCCAGGTCAAACTTCTTGGAGTTGACCCGAGGCTCGTCGCCCGTGAGGCAGGGGCCAGCGGAGGCGTCGGGATTCGCCCTCCGATGACGGAGAAGGCGGAGGAGGACTCTGAGATGCCCAGGCTCGCGCATCTAACTACGACTAGTGGCGGCCGGCCAGAGGTGGACCCGAGGCTCGCCGGAAATGAGCTCATGGCGGTGGCGGAGTTCGGCCCAGCTAGCGGGTTAAGCGATCTGCAGGCGCCGAGGAAAGCGTTGGTGAGTGACTCGTGCTCACAGACTCACTGCGGTGAGCATGGCGGTGGGCTCGGGAATGAGCTGCGGTGGGTAGGCCGCAGCCATGCCATGGCGAAAGCTCTCGGCATGAGTGGGAGATGAGGCTAGGGGGCGAGCGGAGGCGAGCACGGGAGAAGCGCGAGGGCTCCTGGCGGATCCATTGGCAGAGAGCAGGCGAGGAGCGTCGGAGGCAGCACAGGGTCGCCGGAGATCCGGCGGCGAAGGTAGAAAACGGCGATGAGCGGCGGCGTTGCGAGGCGCTGAGGATCGTGGCTCATCGGGATAGCGTGGACAGCGGAGCCGGCAGGCACGGCGGTTTGCTCGAGGGCGTGATGGCCCGTCCTGGCGGCTTGGGCGAGCGAGAAAAAAAGCGAAGAGGGAAAAGGTGAGGTGAGAAAGCCGGGGCTGCGTGGCGCTCCGTGGCGTCGTCTAGGAGGGGGCGAGGCGAGGAGGTGGCGGGGCAGCGTCGGCGCTCGCCCGAGCTGCTTTAGGCGAGGAGGAAGGCGACAGGAGCTGCGGTGGTGGCTGAGCTGGCCTAAGCTGGGCGCCGAGGTGGGCTCTTGTGAGTAAACTCTCTCTCTCTCTATTTTCCTTCTGTTTTCTATTTTACGTAGTTTGTTTTTGATTTAGTTTTAGACACTAAATCATTTTTATAAATTCTGTAGGTTTTATGTGGCTTGCTAAAATATATACAAAGCCACTCACAAACTTCGAAATTATTGGAGTTATATTTAATATATAATAAATATAAATCCAAGCAAATAATTATTGGGTTAATGCAAATGGCCAAAATAAATGTTTTTGAGACACAAAAAATATGTGTTTGAATTTAACCTCTTACCAATATTTCTATAGAATAACAGGAACATTTTCTTGGACTCATTTGAGAAGATTTAAATGTTGGTTATTTTTAGAGGTTTCCTAAGGCTTTTGAAAATTCCTCAATTCAAATTTCATTTGAATTTAAACATGATGCACACATTGAAGCTGGCATAGGTCAGGCCAGAACTAGGGATGTGACAACTCGCCCCCACTAAACAAGAATCTTGCCCCGAGATTCAAGCGTAGGGTAAGATGAAAGGAAAGCGCAATCTAATATAATCTTCACGATCCAAGTTGCACTTCAATGAACGTTGATTCGATCACCATCATTGTCTCGAAGTCTTGCTCTGAGAACTCCATCCCACATGACAACAAGTAGAAAGGGAAAACTCTAGTAGGATCGATCTTCTCGAAGATCAAACAACTTAGGATCAGCTCACGGGGTGAGTCATAAAACATCTCATGAGTGAGATACAAAGCACACGTCTAGAGGATTGGAGTGGAGCAGGATGGCGCGGGTTCACTAGGTGAACAACAATTCCACACCTAAGAGGGTGGTGAGCAGTTGTCAGCGTGGCGAGTTTGAGTTGCCATGATACCACAGACGAGACATTTTAGAGGAAGGCAATTCGTGGATCTATCCCCTTAAGTGGCAAAAGAATTACCTTTGATTCAGAGATCATTGAAATCCTTTATACCAGCCTAAGGCAATCACAATCGATCACTTGGCGGGGTTCAAAGAATGACATATCCGGAATCGAATGGATGATGTGGATTACCTTGTTGAAAACAACACAAAGGTTGATTTTAGTAACTGGGGAGAAGCTCAACAGTAGAGAGTGAGTCCACTATTGAAGTGGTTATAGCATAACCGAAAAGACTAGGAACAATTCCAGTTAGTGCCGGTGATAATACATAGTGCTTGTGCGTGCTCTCAAGAACTTGAGCACTTCTATATTCATCAAGGTTTTACCAACATCCGTGTCAAGGGTGCTGACAACACAACATACTACCATGATGAGTAGCGATGGGCGATCACGAGATAAAAGGAAGACAACACTTTCTCAGATTTCACCTTAAGCGAGGCCAAGGGGACAAAACACGGAGGATTGATGAGAGACATTTAGCTCTCCGCTTCTAATGTTCTCCTTGATGTGCTAGCATATCCCATTCATTGATATGGTTTGATATCTAGAACATCAAGTAAACAATCGGACTTCGGAACACAAAATCATAAGGCACATAAATAGGGAATAATCCTATGAAGTCCTTATGGAGAGGTAGCCAACTTCTCAATCAAGATACTACAATAACAGGTCTTCGGTTGGGTGTGTTGACCCACGACATTCACTTTGCGATTCTGAGAGAGACCAATATTATAATTCTTGGGAAACGTTCCAACCATCATATCTGCCTGAGATTCAGATCTGGTTGGTGTTAGAATGATTTAGACTCGTCGAGTCTAGAGAGTAAAATGAAAGTTTGCAACACAAGTCGACGAGAAGACGTTGCGAGATTCTCGGGAAATGGACTACGGTAGTAAGCTCCAAAACATGAACTGGTTCTGCTAAACACATGTGAACACGCTGTCCTAGACAAGCATGACCACATAGTAGTCTTATATTAAAACGCTACCGAGTTCAGGTGGGGAACCATCATCTAGGATAACGAAGTCTTGTGAATGACCTAGGATTTGCACAACAACTCCTTTTCCTTGAACAAATCAATCAGTGGCTTGGTGTGCTAAGAACACATATAGAATGGAGGTTGCAAGTCTCCGAACCACAGAATACTTACGCATATGCATGACCGATTTGGGATGATTCCAAGGAAGCAACATTGACTTTCTCGAATCACGGCGGCAACTTGCGTCGAATGCACATGAACTAGAGAGTCACTTCTTACATCCGAACATATGCTTCATGAGCTAGCATGAACAAATGCTTTTAAAAGTTTCAACACTAGCAATGTTCAACAAAGTTATGGAGAAGACAAGGATGTTGCCGATGGGCTCAACAACAATTCATCCAGATTCCCATGGAGATGGAATTCCATAACTATGTGAACAAGGTGATAGTATTGAGACGGACCAAAGGACATAATGGTGTATGCTGAGGAAAATCCACGAGTAAGACAACATTACGAACATCGTTAGTTACGAGTTGACTTGTGATAGCCCATACTCAAATCAAAGTTTTGACAAGGCAATAGATCCAACAATGATCCACGAGGACCAATCGATGGAGATATCATCTTTCTTCACACACACACACGAGATATCCTTAGCATGAACTAAGTCGGACAAGCTTTTATCTTCCAACTCTCCGGGTTGTTGTCTAGCTCAACCAACTAGCTCGAGGATATCAAACTGATTCTTGGAGAAGGGTGATTTATAAGAAAACCAACATTCACGAACTCAACATAGCGGCGGTGACAACCGGTAATACTTAGAAGATATTGGAACATCACGAACCACCGATATGTTACTAAGCTAAGAACAATCTTGCTTTTCGAGGCAAGATGATATGATCAAAAAAGCGAGGTTTGACAAGATCTAACTCAGCGATCGAAAGTGCACGAAATAGAGACTAGGTAGCTCAATGGTCTTAGGGTGCGATTCAATAATCAACACACTAAGAATGAGGTTATCGTCCATTTAACTACCAAGCAGCAGGTTGCTAGATTATAATTTCACACATCACGAATCACTTGTCGGCATTCGGTTGCGACAACACGGAACCGAGGAATGAGTAATGATGGCGAGAAGTATCAATATGTCAAGAATACATAGATGATGTGCAATTCCTATAATAATCGATATAAAAGATGGTAATACTCCAAGGTAGAAACGAGAACAAAAGCTGGATTAACATTTTGATCTGCGAGATACAACTACTTTGACCCAATCCGGATATGGATGAGGCCTTTGAGTTTGTTTCTCCAAGTCATTCGGATAAAATGGCTTTGCGGACCACAAGAATAATAAGCATCGATAAGCGAATGCTGCGCATACTCTCGACTATCAATTGATAGGCGAGGTGGATACAACTAAAGAGGACAACTCAAAGAACATATAATTTTACGAGTTGTGGATGCATAGATTAGTATGTCGAACCAAGTTCAACAAATTTCTTCCGGATAATCCATGCGGAAGGGTAGGCTAGCGAGTCACAATATAAATTGGAGAACTCATCACAAGCATTCTGTTGTGATCTTTTGATCAACAAACTTACGCCATAAGCGGTTCATAGTATTTGGAAGAAGGAAATACCACGGACCACGAGGAATAATGCAAGGTTACTAATAACCTAAAGAGCAGCAAAGACTATCACATGAGGTAAATAGGGTGAGTCTTGGGTTCAAAACCAGGAATAGAATACCTACTAGCTAAATTGCATCACGGGATGCTTCGAGGTGATGGCGAATCATCTGCACAGGAACACAAAGCATGGCTAAATTACTAGGCGATACTCTAGACACCTAGGGTCATAATAATAGCTCCAACATATCGTCGAGGCAATAGAGTACCTCAACTCACCGTTTAGTGTGGTTAATCTGCACAAAGGAACTTGAAAGCAGTAGGAAGGATTTGCAAATGCATCGAGACTATTTAGAGACACAGGATGACTCGGACAACATTGGTGACTATAAATGCTCAAAATGATTTAAGACATCCGGCAAAAATGGTGGCATAACTACTCGAAGCACAATATCAAGGTTCGAGACCAACTATGAACACGGAAGTAGTACAAAGCTGAGCTGAGATTTGAACTATCAATTCTATAAGTCTATGGTTTAGTAACACGTCATCTGATAGATAGATGAGAAGGCCTAGTTCTTAATCCCGTAGAAGAGGATGACTCGGATCGGAAGGCCATGAGGTATAAGGAGTAAAAAGAGCCTTACGTTCCCATCCCACAATCAATTCCCTATATATAACTAAAGCATTTCTAGACTCAACCCGACCGGTTTGGCTTGGTAATCCTCTGACGATCGGGCTCACGATACCAAAGTATCGGGACCCGACTCAATGCCACATAGATCTAGCATGTAACACCTCATATCACTTTGCGGCCTCGCATGCGGTATTCCACAGGTGTCGCCTTACCTTTGCAGGGACCGTTTGCGCCTTTTGGCACATGTATATGATAGTGTAGCTAGCATCCATATGATAAGAGCCCGGTGACATGGCTAGTCGTAAACCCAAAGTGGCACAGACTTACGAGGACGGGCATCCATGACCCGACATCGAGCGTGTCGGTCATCGTTGAATAAGTTCGGGCTGTAGCCTTTGGCTAGTAGGACTCGATAAGCCGGTACATGGCGGGCTAACGGGACTCCGGTACTCAGCGCGTGACATTTC
Organism: Aegilops speltoides; assembly: GCA_021437245.1. Taxonomy (NCBI): domain Eukaryota; kingdom Viridiplantae; phylum Streptophyta; class Magnoliopsida; order Poales; family Poaceae; genus Aegilops; species Aegilops speltoides. The sequence goes on from JAHHZJ010008814.1 coordinate 7,522, forward strand.
CCGAAGGACAGAACCACGAGAGCGAAGAAGGACACATGCGGCCAGCCTAAGTGTTAGGAGCGGTAGCAAGCTACCATGGCTCGATTGGAAACACTAGGAGACATTTCGGTAAGAGAGGCTACTAAAGATAAACAACTAGATAGTCGGATCCCACACATACCAAGCATTTCAATAGCATACACACAATATACTCGATATGTGCAAATACAACATGGCATCACAACATGACTCTACGACTCAAGTATTTATTCATTAGGCTCAGGGCGAGATATTACAATCATGGGTCTCACGACCCAACATTGAAGCATACAAATCAAAGCACAAGCGGAAGCTAACATATGCGAATCAGACATCTACAAATGAAAAAGGCTTAGAAGCGACTATCTACCGAGATCTGCAGGGCACAAGATCGTAGCTGAGGTAACAAGCTAAGCATGTCGAAGTCACAGCGGAACTACTAGCGAGACCGAGGTCTCTCGCAAAAACATAAAATAGGCAGCGTGAGTACAAATGTACCCAGCAAGACTTACATCGAGAACTAACTACATATGCATCATTATCAAAAGGGGTGGTGGAGTTTAACGGCTGACAAGCCAGCTTTGACTCGGTGGCTATCTAAACTACATTGCAAGTAACTCTTTTGAGGTGGGCACACTAGTCCACATATTCACCATATCAATACACCACTATGGATCCGCTCCGTCTCCCTCACGAAGCGCCATCCATGGTACTCACACTTATCTTGCGTGTTTAGAGTATCCACTTTCACTTGTCTATGAACTGTTATAGGCAACCCAGAAGTCCTTTACAGCGGACACGGCTATTCGAATAGATGATGTTAACCTGCGGGGTGTACTTCTTCACTACGCTCACTCACACCGCCGTTTACTTCGACATGTACTCGGCAACCTTCAGCGGAAGCCCAGCGTGGGTGTCGGCCACGACCTACCTAAACACTCAAGTCCCTAGTCCGAGGTTTATCGCCTATTTGGGTTCCATCTAAGAGGAGTTCCGGCGAGTTTCGCTCACGGCCCCAAGCGATGTGAGCAGGGTTCCGTGACACCAAGCAGGCGCCCGGTTTACTGCAAGCCACATGCCTACCGCATCACAGCCCACCCCTACGGTCAGGGCGCAAGCCGGCCTCCGGCATACTACAAACACGAAACTACTTGCAACTCACAGACGGAGGACAAGGGTGATTAAGCCGAGAGGTCCATTGGTTTGGGCCCAATGCGTGGTAGTAGCTGAATCATGGATCACAAACCACAGAACTTCAGTTCTCGAGGGCGGCTGCAATGAGACAACCCACCATGTACTCCTACATGGCCTCTCACCGCTACCTTTACCAAATCGTGTTCACACACTTAGCTCACACACAGTGGGACATGTTCACACACCTCGATTCATCCTCGATGAATCGGACCCGACTCAACTCTAAGCAATAGCGGGCATGACAAACAAGCATGAATGAGTAGGCACTGGCTGGCTCAAACAACTCCTACTCATGCTAGTGGGTTTCATCTAATTCTTGTGGCAATGATAGGTCATCACGAGAGGATAAAGGGTTCAACTACCGCAGCAAATGTGATTGAATCGTTGTTGTCCTAATGCAGATAAAATAGATTAGGGCGAGAGAGTAGGATTATATCGGAATGAACAAGGGGTTTTGCTTGCACGCACTTACGAAGATAATGTAGTTCTTCATTAGTGTCATCGATCTCATCGTCGGAACCACGTCTATCGAGAGGGACAATTACAAGCAACATAGAAGAAACACAATCAATGCAATGCACAATATGATGCATGATCATGACATGGCAATATGCTGTGATTTGAGCTAATGCAACTAGCAACAGATTAAATGGAGTTGGTTTGAATACAAGATTCAAATTCAAACTCCATATATGATTATTTAAATGCCATTTATTTGTTTTGTCCAAAACAGAGGACAAACATTGTTCAAACATGCATGAAAATGGTACAGATGGATTCCTTGAATTTTTCTGATAATTTTTCATATATAATTTATTTGATTTGGAGCTATGGTTGATTTTATATGAATTTTAGAAGTTTGAACTAAATTCTGGAATTTCCTGAATATTTTAAATCCAGAAAATGGTTAATTAAATCGACATTTCGTCATCTTGACCTCGGCGAAGTCAGCAGATCGGGTCGAGTCAAACTTTGCGTGTAAGGTCCCTACGTCGTTGGTGACTAACTAACCTATCTTAATTAAGGTTAAATTACTACTAACTAAAATGTTAGTTGGGTTAATTAAATTAATTAAGAAAAACTAATCTAGGATTAGGCTGGGGCCTGGGCCACTTGCCGGCGACCGAGGAGGTCGGAGGCTGAGGTCAAACCAGGTCAAGCTTCCGGAGTTGACCCGGCGGCTCGTCGCCGCGAGCCGAGGACAGCGGAGGCGTCGGGATTCGCCCTCGATGACCCGGAGATGGCGGCGGAGGACATCTCTGAGATGCCCGAGGCTCGCGCATCTAACACGACTAGTGGCGGCAGCCAGGGGTGGACCGAGCTCGCGGAAGCAGGACTTCGCGCGTGGCGGAGTTCGGCAGCGGCGGGTTAAGCGTCCGAGGCGCCGGGAGGCGTTGGTGAGTGTTCGTGCTCACAGGGGCTGTGGTGAAACGCGACAGTGGGCTCGAGGCAGCTGCGGTGGCTGTGGCCGGCCGTACCTACCATGGCGGCGAGCTCTCGGCAGAGGTGGGAGATGGGGCTAGGGCGAAGCGGAGGCGAGCACGGGAGAAGCAGCGAGGGCTCACGGCGGATCCATTGGCGGAGCGATGCTTGGGGCGTCGGAGGCGGCCTGAGAGTCGCCGGAGATCCGGCGGCGAAGGTAGAAAACGGCGATGGCGGCGGCGTTGCGAGGCACTGAGGATCGTGGCTCATCAGGATGGCGTGGGCTGACGGCGGGCCGGCAAACACAACAGTTTGCTCGAGGCGGCAGAGGCCTTGATGGCGGCGTCTGGCGGCCAGGCGTTGAGCGAGAGGAAAAAAGCGAAGAAGGGAAAAGGTCGAGGAGAATGAGAAAGCGCGGGCTGCGTGGCGCTCCGTGGCGTCGTCTAGGAAGGCGAAGCGAGGAGGTGGCGGGGCAGCGTCGGCGTTCGCCACCAAAGCTTCTTTAGGCGAGGAGGAAGACAGCAGGAGGAGGCTGCGGTGGTGGGCTGGGGCTGGCTAAGCTGCGCAGGTGGGCTCTTGAGTAGTACTCTCTCTCTCTCTCTATTTTCCTTCATTTTCTATTTTACGTAGTTTGTTTTGATTTAGTTTTAGACACTAAATCATTTTTATAAATTCTGTAGGTTTTTGTGGCTTGCTAAAATATACAAAGCCACTCACAAACTTCGAGAATTATTGGAGTTATATTTAATATATAATAAATATAAATCCAAGCAAATAATTATTGAGTTAATGCAAATGGCCAAAATAAATGTTTTGAGACCCAAAAAATATTGGTTTGAATTTAACCTCTTACCAATATTTCTATAGAATATGAGGAACATTTTCTTGGACTCATTTGAGAAGATTTAAATGTTGGTTATTTTAGAGGTTTCACGAGGCTTTTGAAAATTCCTCAATTCAAATTTCATTTGAATTTAAACATGATCACACATTGAAGCATTTGGCATCGTCGAGGCGAGAACTAGGGATGTGACAACGCAACCTTGTTGAAGACAACACAAGGATGATTTTAGTGGCTGAGGAGAAGCTCAATAGTAGAGAGTGATTCCACTATTGGAGTGGTTATCGCATACAGAAAAGACTAGGAACAATTCGGTTAGTGCGGTGATAATACATAGTGCTTGTGCGTGCTCTCAAGAACTTGAGCATTTCCATATTCATCAAAGTTTTACCAACATCCGTGTCAAGGATCACAGCAACACAACATACTACCATGGTGAAATGTGATGGGCGATGCAAATACAAAGGAGGATAACACCTACTCAGATTTCACCTTGGCGGGGCCAAGGAACAAAATCTGGATGATTGATGAGACACTTAGCACTCCGCTTCTAATGTTCTCCTTGATGTACTAAGCGTATCCCATTCATTGAGATAGTGCGGCATCTAGAACATCAAGTAAAGGTCGGACCGGAAGCACAAAATCATAAGGCACAACTAGGGAGTAAATCCTAGGAAGTCCTTATGGGGAGGTAATAACTTTCTCAATCAAGATACTACAATAACGGGTCTTCGGCGGGGTGTGTTAGCCACGACATTCTCTTTACAGATTCTGAGAGACCAATATTATAGTTCTTGGGAGCGTACCAACCATCATCTCTGCACGAGATTGAGATCTGGTTGGTGTCAGAATATTCGGACTCATCAAGTCTAGAAAGAAGAATGAAAGTTTGCAACACAAATCGGCGAGATGACGTTGCGAGATTCTCAGGAAAAGAACTACGATAGCTCCAAAACATGAGCTGGTTCTGCTACAAACACTGTGAACTCTGTCCAAGACAAGCATGACCACATAGTAGTCTTATAATAAAACACTAGCGAGTTCGGGAGGAAACCATCATCGAGGATATCGAAGTCCTTGCATAAGTCTCGAGCCTCTGAAGGAACTTCTTCTCCTTGAACAAATCAATCGGTGGCTTGGTGTGCTAGGAACACATATGGAGTGGAGGTAATTAATCTACCAAACCATAGAATACTTAATGCGTATGCATGGTGACTTGGGATGATTCCAAGGAAGCCACATTGACTTTCTTGAATTCAGGCTGACAACTTGCATCAAATGTACATGAACTAGAAGTCACTTCTTACATCGAACATATGCTTCATGAGCTAGCATGAACAAATGCTTTAAAGTTTCCAACACTAGCAATGTTCAACAAAACTATGGAGAGACAAGGATGTTGTCGATGGGCTTAACAACAATTCATCCGGTTTTCCATGAAGATTGAATTCCATAATTATGAGAACAAGTGATAGCATTGGTCGGACCCAAAAGATATAATGGTGTATGCTCGAGGAAAATCCACGAGTAAGACAACATTACGAACATCGTTAGTTACGATTTGATTTGAGAATAGCCCACACTCAAATCAAAGTTTTGGCAAACAATAAGTCCAACAAGCGATCACGAGGATCAATCAATGAAGATATTACCTTTCTTGACAAACACACACAAGGATATCCCTTGGAGATGAACTAAGTCGAGGTGAGCTTTTATCTTCCAACTCTCCAAGTTGTTGTTTAGCTTAGCCAACTAGCTCGGGGTATCCAACACAATTCTTGGAGAAAGGGTGGTTTATATGAAACCAACGATCCACGAACTCAACATAGCGGTCGGGTGACATCTGGTGATACCTCGAGAAGACAATTGGAGAATCATGAACCACCGATATGTTACTAAGCGAGAACAATCTTGCTTTTCAGGGCAAGGCGATATGATCAAATGGCGAGGACTTAACAAAATCCTAACTCATCAATCGAAGAGTGCACGGGAACAAGGACTAGGTAGCACAATCAGTCTTAGAATGATGATTCAAGAACCAACACGCTAAGAATGAGGTTATCCATTTAACCACCAAGCAGCGTTGCTAGCGATATAATTTCACGCATCACGATTCACTTATCGGCATTCGGTTTGCAACAACGGAACCAAGAAATGAATAATGATGGAAGAGTATCACTAAGTCAAGAATTCATGAGAGATCTGCGAGTCCTATGACAATCGACATAAAGATGGTAACACTCCAAGGTAGAAACAGAACAAAAGCTTGATTAGCAATTTGATATCACGAATTACAACTGCTTTGACCCAATCCTAGAAATGGACAAAGTCTTTGAGTTTGTTTCTCATAGTCACTCCGAATAGAATGGCTTGCCGGACCACAGTAAAAGGCCGATGAACACGAATGCCGCGACTACTCGACTATCAATCGATGAAAAATCAGGATACAACTAAGGAGGACAACTCAAAAGAACATCTGATTTTTTACGAGTTGTGGATACATGGATTAGTATGTCGAATCAAGTTCACGGGTTTCTTCCGATAACCCATGCGAAAGGGTAGAATGGCGATTCACAATTATGAATGGAGAACTCCTCAAGAGTACTCGATTGTGATCCTTTGGTTCAGCGAGGCTTACATATAAGCGGTTCATAGTATTTGGAAGAAGAAAATACCACGTACCTCGAGGACTAATGCAAGGTTACTAATAACCTAAAGGAACTAGCAACACTATCAACATGAATTGAGTAGGGTGAATATCGGGTTCAAAACCGAGGTAGAATACCTACTACTAAATGGCATCACGGGATGCTTTAGAGAATGAAGGCGAGTCATCACCTGCTGGGACACAAATCATGGCTAAATTACTAGATGATCCCTAAGACACCTAGGGTCATAATAATAACTCCAACATATATGTAGAAATAGAATACCTCAACTCAGCATTTAGTGTGATTAACACTCAAAGGCATCAAAACCAGAGGAAAGGATTTGCAAGTGCATCGGACTATTTAGAAACACAGGATGACTCGGACGGCATAGCAGTGTAAATGCTCAAAAAGTTTGGAGACACCCCACAAAATGGTGGCATAGCCACTCGAAGCACAATATCAAGGTTTGAGATCGGAGTTATGAACATCTGAGTAGTAAAACTGAACTGAGATTTGAAACTAACAATTCTATAAGTCTATGGATTAGTAACCGTCATCTGATAGATAGATGAAGCCTAGTTCTTAATCCCGTAGAAGAGAGGATGACTCGGATCGAGAAGTCCATGAGGTATAAGGAGTAAAAAGGCCTTCCATCCACAATCAATTCCCTACATATAACTAAAGCATTTCTAGACACAACCGACCGGTTTGGCTTGGTAAACCTCTGACGATCGGGCTCACGATACCAAAGCTATCGGGACCCGACTCAATGCCACATCGATCTAGCATGTAACACCTCATATCTTTGCGGCCTCACGCGCAGTATTCCCACAATTGTCGCCTTACCTTTGCGGGACGTTTAAGCCAGCTGCGTATATGATAGTGTCGCTAGCATCCATATGATAAGGCCGGTGACATGGCTAGTAAACCCAAAGTGTACGGACTTACGAGACGAGCATTCATGACCCGAGCATCGATCGATTATCGGCGAATAAGTTCGGGCTGTAGCCTTTGGGCTAGCGGGACTCCGATGGCAAAATTGTAGCGAGGCTAACAGGACTCGGTACTCAGCGCGTGACATTTCCCGAAGAACAGACCACGAGAGCGAAGAAGGACACATGGCCAGCCTAAGTGTTCGGACGGTAGCAAGCTACCATGGCTCGATTAAAACACTAGGAGACATTTCAGTAAGAGGCTACTAAAGATAAACAACTAGATAGTCGGATCCCACATACCAAGCATTTCAATAACATACACAATATGCCGATATGTGCCAAATACAACATGGCATCACAACATGACTCTCGACTCAAGTATTTATTCAATAGGCTCGAGGGCGAATATTACAAGCAGGGGTCTCATGACCCAACATTGAAACATACAAATCAAGCACAAGCGGAAGCTAATATATAAAGTCGGCATCTACAAATGAAAAAAGGCTAAGAAGCGACTATCTACCGAGATCTGCCGAGGCACAAGATCGTAGCTGAGGTAACAAGCTAAATGTAAAGTCCACGTGGAACTACTAAGCGAGGCTGAAGTCTCTCTGCAAAAAACATAAAATAGGCAAGCGTGAGTACAAATGTACCCAGCAAGACTTACATCGAACTAACTACATATGCATCATTATCAACAGGGATGGTGGAGTTTAATGACAAGCCAGCTTTGACTCGGTGGCTATTCTAAACTCATTGCAAGTAACTCTTTTGAGGTGGGCCACAAGTCCACATATTCACCATATCAATACACCACTATGGATCGCTCCGTCTTCCCTCCGAGCGCCATTCATAGCACTCACGCTTATCTTGCGTATTTTAGAGTATCCACTTTCACTTGTCTATGAATTTATAAGCAACCTAGAAGTCCTTTACATGGACACGGCTATTGAATAGATAATGTTAACCTGCGGGTGTCTTCTTCCAGCTCTCACCACTTACGTCGTTTACGACATGTCTAACAACCTTCAGCGGAACCAGCGTGGGTGTCGGCACGACCTACCTAAACACTCAAGTCCCTAGTCGGGTTTATCGCCTATTTGGGTTCCATCTATGAGGAGTTCGGCGAGTTTCGCTCCGCCCCAAGCGATGTGAACAGGGTTCCCGAGACACCAAGCAGGCGCCGGTACACGTGCCCGTGCCTACCGCATCACAGCCCACCCCTCGGTCATTGCGCCTGGCCTCCGCATACTACAAACACGAAACTACGCAACTCTGGGCCGGAGGACAAGGGTGATTAAGCCGAGAGGTCCATTGGTTTCGGGCCCAATGCGTGGTAATGTGAATCATGGATCACGAACACAGAACTCAGTTCCGAGGGCCGGCGCAATGAGACAACCCACCATGTACTCCTACATGGCCTCTCACCTACCTTTACCGTCGTGTTCCACACTTAGCTCACCACGATGGGACATGTTCACACACCTCGGTTCATCCTCGATGGAATCGGACCCGACTCAACTCTAAGCGATGCGGGCATGACAAACAAGCATGTAGAGTAGGCACAACAGGCTCAAACAACTCCTACTCATGCTAGTGGGTTTCATCTATTCTTTGTGGAATGCGGGTCATCACGAGAGGATAAAGGGTTCGCTACGACAAGTACGATTGAATCGTTGTTGTCCTAATGCGATAAAAGATTAGGAAGCGAGAGGTGGGATTTATCGGAATGAACAAGGGGGTTTGCTTGCAGCATAGAAGATAGCATTGAGTCTTCATCGGTGTCAGCGATCTGCGTCAGTAGCGTCTACGAGGGACAATACCGGCAAGCAGAGAAGAAACACGATCAA